>VZTU01008210.1:0-43463 GCA_013400835.1 Zapornia atra
CTGGGTGTCTTTAGCTTGGAGGACACTGAGAGGTAACCTCATTAACATCTATAAATACGTAAAAGGTGAGTATTAGGAGGATGGAGCCAGGCTCTTAGTGATGTTCAATGATAGGATAAGGGGCAATGGGTGCAAGCTGGAGCATAGGAGGTTTGACCTTGGTCAGCTGTGGGTCTGGCCTTGAACCCAGCTGGTATTAACTCTGTCAGGCCTGCAGAAAGCTTCTAGCTGCTTCTTGCAGAAGCCACCTCTGCAGTCTCCTCTTCCTCCACCAGAGCCTTGCCACACAAACCGGCAACACAGAAGTAAATCAATCATTTTACATAAACACAAGGTCTAATCCTGCTGGTTTGTATTTCTATAATTAGTTCTCTTTCAAGTACAAGGAAATGGCTCCAACTGCATTATGCTTCCTGTTGATGGGCTTGATTCTGATTTCAAGAGCATTTTTATCAGTAGTCAAAATGTAGTTTAGTATAGTAAGTGCTGCCTCTGCAGTGCTAGTAGTGCATTTGTGCTCCTCTGAAATGACACATTTCAGCATTTTACAGAAATAAATTGCACTTAAAGAACCTGAGCAGGAAGCATTGTCTTTCCTGATCATACGGCACATCCCTGTCAGGCTGTTGAAGTGGTTAAAGGTGTTGCAGGTGTGTTAAAACCCCAATGCACTGGCAAGGAAGTCTCTTTCATTTACTGGAACATTTTTGAAAGTAAAGATATACCTAGTTATGAAATATATTTTTATCTGTTTGTATAATCTACTGTGTTTAATAACTGTTTGCAATTAAGGAAATATATTTAGCTTTCTAGTATGTGCCAAAAAATCCACAGTATTTAATTTTCTCAGGAAGTTAATGTTCCTGGGATGCATTTCTTTGTGGTGAATGAATTGCTCCTGTCTTCTGGGGTCTTTTTTATTCATTTACTTTTTTTGGGAAACTTTTGCTTACTTTGAGTCCTCCAGAACCTGCAGCTGACTGTGTTTGTGCTTTGCTTGTGAAAGCAGATGCAAATACACATTGCTAACCGGCAGCACAATTTTGCATTGTAACACTCGTAGTCTGGTATCTGGGACCTGTTAACCTCAGATCTCTGAAGTCTTTTCTGTAAAGGGTGGGTGCCACCAGGCATACTTCTGCTGGTGCATGGCAGCTTATTACATCGGTGCTAATGTAATAGACATACACCTCCTTGCAAGAGCCACAGTATTTCTTTGTAGTAGTGATTTCCTCACCTGGATGGGTTTGGATCTGGGTGTACCGCTGTCACTCCAGAACAAAAAGCACATTCTCAGGTCTCCTGTAGCTGAGCCAGGCTGTGCATCTGGCATGCAGGGTTAGGTAGCTGCGTCAGGGCTCTGGTTACATGACTATATATGTGGACCAAGGTCAGAAGCCTTACTGTGTGAGCTCCGATGTTGTTCAGATCCCACTTTTCGGCATCATGACTCTATCAAGAAAGGCCAGCCGGTGAAAGTCCCTTAGGTTTAGCTGTCTACATCCCTGTAGTGACTTTTCTGCTTGCAAAGGAACTCTAATTATAAGAACTGGAGGGCTTTGAAAAATAGAATTTCTGGCCTCCCTTGTAGTGGGACAGAAGCAATGCCAGTGCCTGCCAGCATTATGGGACCTGGATTGTTTCTTATTCATAGTTCATCACACCTGGATTGGTTTTTTTTCCTTCAGACAAAGTTCTGACTGTAAGACTGTGGTTAAAATTGACTGCATCTCACCACCAGAAAGGAAAACGGAACTGTACAAGGTAGGCATTGGGATGTATATCTCAATCAGGGCATGTTGGTAGTGGGTTCTGGCTTGGCCTGGGTGACAAGGAGAGGGCAGAAGGCTTCATTACAGAAATGAGAAGCCTTACTTTTGGGAATAGAGGGTCCTACTTTGGTTCTACTTCAAAAGCTCACTTCACCTGGGTTAAAACCCCAAAGCTAGATCAGTGGGGCTGCACAAGAGATCTCAGGCCAGTCTCCAGTGGCAGCAGTGAAGAAATTCACAATTTGATCTTATGACTGTCAAACCAGAGTGATGACAATTAAGAGCTGGTTTTGCTACAGAAATTCAATTAGCAGAACAATGCGGTAGAGGTGTCTTTCATGTGTGGTCTTCAGGCTATTGTCTATGCAGTAGATTAGACAGTGCTAGACACTGGACTCTTTATTCTCTATAGTTAAATTATTAGAATGATCCCTAGGTTAATTCTCCCAAACTCTGGGAGTAGCTCAGGAGTTAGTACAAAAGCAGGATAACTCCAGTGGGCAGTTTGGTGGCAATGTGGGTTTTATAGCATAGAATCATGACATTTCAACCTAGCTGGTCTCAGCTTAGACAGTGGAGCATTTAATTGTTATTACAGATGTAGCCTATTGGTCCAGCCATGGCACATCAGAGGAAGTTCTGATGGAGCTATTCTCTCAGGTCTGAAATAGACATGCAGGGGACTTATGAATACCTGGGGCATTATGGTGATGAAGCTTTCAAGTTTCTGGGTCTTTGGTTTGTTATGAATTTTATTAGCATATAGACAGGCAGACAGACCAATATGTAATGTAAAATATGTAAAAAGTTAAATATCATGTGCATGCAAATATATATAATAGGAAGAATTTAAAATAATATTTTCCTCCATTTTTCATCTCTACTGCCCATAATTCCCACAAGTTTGAGAAAGTAGAAGAACCACAGTTAACATATATTTTTATTGTAATTGTCCAAAGCCAAAAATAACTGAGCAGAGGAAAGCTTAATAGCTCTGGAGGGAGTCTTATAATATTGTTTTATTTATATTAGAAAATAATCTTTGCTGCAGCCATGGAGTTTACAGGCTGTGCTGCACAAATGTGGGTAGCCCTGTGTGGTCATGAATACATTCAGTGCCGCAAGACAGGAACGTTTCTTAGATGATCCCTAGGGAACATTGAAGCTGGAAATTTCAAGGACTCAGGGACGTAATTCTCTTTTATTTTAACCCTTCTGCCTATATCTGAAAGACTGGCTGCTCTCTTCAAGAGAAGATGACGCATTAAAACTATTTTGCACCACAAGCCATTCTGACCTGAGTTCTTTGCCAGCCAGACACAAACCTCGTGTAGGAGTGAGCACCTCAGGAGCGTAACCTTATGACAGTACAGTTGGAAATGGTAACAGGTTGCTTGTTGTGGTCAGCAGTCATGCAGCTGTTGGGATGAGGGTGTTTCACACAAAATATTTGTCTCTTGGAAAAAATCCCTTACCTCTCCTTTCAGTCTGATTTCCCTGCATTGGCTGAGCTGCCCCAGGAGTCCTTGGACAAGATGTGTTCTGCTGTAAATTAGTTGCTATGATGCAAATGAGCATTTTGTTTGATCTCTCTTTTGGATCAGGACAAGATCACCCAGACCCCAAATTATATTTTGGCAAGTTATAATCCAGGACTTTTATCTGCAGCACAACCTATATGTATGCCTACTCCTTTGTGGGATGATCATAAATTAGAAATGCATCAGTAACTACAGGCTTAGAAAGTCTGTTTATGTTGTTATTTGGTGTCAGGCTAAAAATCCAGATCTTCTCACTCACATAAGCTGTCTCCCACTGATTCTCATCATCTGCCATGAACATGCCCCTAATCCTTTTGTTGAAAGGAAGAGTCTTGTGATGTGTAGGCCTTTCTGTGCCTCAATACCAGGGTGTGTCTTGATCTACAGTTTTCAGTTTGCTTTGGGTTATTATTGGCTTCAGGATCACTCACAACAGCTGTATAGCAGATTGCTTGGACACCACTCTAGCTAATACAGCACAGGCTGCACTTTCTTACATTCCCCTTAATCTGTGTCATTTTAGTTTTGCTGAAAATCATCAGGACCTCTCTGTGTATGACCTGTCTTCTATTTGCAAGCCCTCCAATTCAAACTGTGCATTTAACTGTGTTTAGGTACTATGAGTGGGTTTCACCTCCTCACTGAACTTGGCTACATAGAAGACAGCCATCCAGGCTTAGGTAGTAGTTAGGCTCCCTCTATAGTTGATATCTGATAACTTACCTTGGAAGAATTTAATATTCTTTTGGAGCTATCTGTCTAGCTGCCCAGATGCTTGACTACCATAGATTTAACAAAACATTCTAATTCTTAATCCATTAACTCCAGCAGCTCCAAAACATACACTATTAAGATATTAACCATAATTTAACAGCTGCCAAAATCCTAGGAGATGCTTGATCCTCTTGACTTCTTTAGTGGAGGAGGCAAAAATATATTTCTGAGCTCCTTAAAGAAATTCTGAAAAGGAGTTTTGTTTTCTTTTGGTATTTTTCTAGTGTTTTCTCGAATTTTCCAGATGGCACTATGGATATTGGGCCACAGAAGAACTGCAAGTTACCTCAAGTCTGACTACAGGTTTGTGAGCAGTCAAGTTATGGCCCAAATCTCCCTCCCACTCTCTTGGTCAGTAGCACAGTCACCCCAGTCTCCAAGCAGATGCTGGGCAGCTGTGACCACATCACAAGCTGCTGTACCACATGCCAGAGCAGACAGTGGGAATGGGAAGCAGAGGTTGTAGACCTTCAGACATGAATAGGGAACAGAAGAATTCAAGGGATCAATTTCAGAAAAACAAATTATTCTAAGGAACTAGTTTTATCAGACCTTTTCTGAAATTACTGACTTCTGTGAATGATTTTAATAGGCACAATGCAAATAATCTAGGAAATAAATATCTAAGGAATACAATTGCTTAAAATAACCAGGAAAAATGTCTTAATATTGACATTCCCAGATGAGTTATGATGCTACAAAAATAAGCAGTTTCCTACAAGGATGGCTTTAAATATGAAATTAATGGGAAGAGAGGGTCTCTTGCATCTCCAGATGAGAAGCTAAGTGTGAACATCAAATGGGAAGACATCACCTTCTGTTATCTAATTGCTAATGAAAGTTTCCTTCTATAAAAGATGGCAAGTGGATGTACTTAATTTATCAAACTGTTTATAGGCATACTTTGGTCAAGCCTTAATTTTTTATTTTAGTTTACCTTAGCAGGTCTGACCTTCTGTTTTGGTTAGTTCTAGTTACGTAAGTAGTAAATTCATTCCTTCTGTCACTTCTGTCCTGTGCCTGCTCTTTCTGAATCTTCTTCCATTGGCATGTCTTTTTGGCCTTAGACTAAAGCCTTGATTTATACGGCATCCAACAAAACTTTTCCAGAAGTCTGTTAGCATTATTGCCTTCCCCTCCAGTGAACTCTGTACTTGTTTGTACAGCACGTACTGCATAAAGTCTAGAAGGTGTTGAATGTAAAGGCTTCTTGTCTTCCAAAACAAACCTGTATCCCTGTATCTAATCAGAGCTGTCTTTCTCACTCCTGGCTGGTAAAAACTGAAGTGCTCTAGAGGGCAGTGATGACCAGTTGGTTTTGTGGGTGTATCTTTTGTAGCTGTGCTTGTAAATACGGTGTCTGGATTGTGTGTAAGGCAGTATTTCCAAGGAAGGAAAGCATTACAAAGAGCAGAGATGAATACAAATATTAATACTCCCATTGAGAAGCCATAGTATTTGGTAGCACTTGACAGAAATTTCCTGTGTGTCTATATAGTACAAGTGCAGATTCTAAAATGGAATTTTTATGAAAGCTGAAAAAGTTGCTGTAATCTTTTAAGGTATTTTAAGAGCATATTATTGGGATCTTGTTTGTACCTTCTCAGAATATGTTTAGCTCTGGCTACATTAGAACAATTATTAAAAAGTTCTCTTGCTAGTCCAGCTCTTTAGTTCACATCAGCATTGGTTACATGGTGGTGTTTGTCACACCTTAACCAACTTTAAATCCATACAAGGAGCTAGGTAAATACAGAGACTACTTGACCAGACAAAGCTTTGCTACTGATTTTGTTGCCAGCTATAGCTGAGGTGTAAATTCAAGTCCATCTCAAGGATAAATTCACTGCAGTCAGTTCAGCAAAGGCTACCTAGGAGCAGAGGGGAGGTTGCTGTTTAAGGAACAGAGTTGACCTGTTGACCTGACAGCTATAATGCACTGCTCAGTAACTTAACTGGAAATGCTGTCCTCTACTTTCAGGATTTACAAAAGGTTAATCTGCTTGACCTGATAACCCTTTTGACCAGCATGCTTAATCTATTAATTTCCACAGCCGACTGAAGACATCAGTGTAGTGTGGACCACAGACACTGCTTTTGACCCTCCTGCACGAGTGACCAGTTGCCCACTGATTAAGAGATGAACTTCTGTCCAAGTTCTATCCTATTGCTGTAGGTCCTGTAGCAAGATTGACTGTGTGTGATCATGTGTGTAAACACATACATATACGCATCTGCTTTTAGTGAAAACACCCTTTAAATCCCTATAGAACTGGAAGTCAGACTTGGTTTTAAATATCATGAGGTTAAGCCCTCTTCCCCCGTTCCCATCCCCTCCCTCTGAAAAACCTGAACATTCCTACATTACATCAGCATTTAGGATTCTTAAAATAATGAATAACAATTGTATCAGATTGAGTGCAGTTTGTGCCAAATTTTTGCAACAATTAGAAATGCAAACCCAAACGTTTTCACATTGCCAGTATCAAAACAATGCAGGCTGATGGGACAAAAATGCCCAATTTGAGATTTACTTTGCAAAGAAATCCTCAAAACCCCAAGCTTAAAGCACTCTGATAGTGGTGAATTTTTAAACACTTAACTTAATCTAAGGCATGTGAATCAACTTAAAATTCATAAATATATTTAAGGATTTGCTTAAATCTTTTGCTAAAGAGATCATCAGGGATCAGCAAGGCAGGTCAGATCTCTCAATGAAGTTTTTTTAAGAGTGTATCACTAAAGTGTTATGTCAAACCCCATGCAGAATGGATGCAAATTTGCAGAGATTTTTGGTAGGGAGGATGCATGGTGAAAGTGCATAGTATCATAATATCCTTTCAAAGTATTGTAGGCCAATCCAGAGATGTGGAGATCCTTGAATAACCTTTGACAGCACTCCCAACTTTTCTTTGAACAAGCAAAGAAGTATGTCAATCCTCATATTGGGTCTCCTCCAAGATACCACTTACAGGCTTCTGAGTCAGTGGGGCCCCTGCTCCCCACAGGGTATTGTGAGAGCAAAATGCACTTGGACCTCCAAAACCACTCTTCCAGGGAGGAACTGCATTTGTGGCAATCAGGATAAAAAAAGGAAAGATAAAACTAAATGTCCTAAGGAATTAATCTGTAAGATTTTTTTGCCTAAAAAATTTTAGCAATTTTTTTATATAGCCAAGGAAAAAGAAGGAAAAAATCTAAGTGTCCAAAGAAATAGCCAACCATGGATCTGTCAGGTATTAGGATGTGTCAGATATGCTGAGCTCTGATATAGGAAACAGTTTTAATTCACTGATAAAACTTCACTATGTTTGTTTCTATCAGAACACTGACTAGGATAAAATCAGAACACAGATTCCTTGGTTGGGTTGTGGTTTCAGTTTTTTGTTGGTTTTTTTTTTATATGTCCTTCAACCAGTACAAGGGGTCTAGTCCCTGAAGTCAAATGACACGTCAAATTCACAAGAACAATCCATGACATTTCAAGAAATGTCACAAGGTTAACTCACTTTTTATTGCTTTGAAGAAAGACAGAGACTGTGGTTAAAAAGCAAAACGAAACAACCCAGCAAATAATGGACAGAGACATTTGCTATGCAAAGACTGATGCCACCAGTTTTTTTAAAAAAATAGAGTAAATCACACTGGTCTATTCTGCCATCCCTCCAGGATAAAGGGGGAGTTCACATAATTTGTTTCCCGAAGGATTTTTATGCTCTGCCTTTTTATAAGGACTCTGATTTTTGTCATGCAGTATATTTTCCAACAATAGCAAAAGGCAAAGAAGAAATACTGTCCAAGATTGGTACTGTGGCAACCCCAGTCTCATGCCTTTGTTTCTCTGTATGTGTTTTATAGGTATCTGGGTGATACAGTCACACTAACTGCTTGCGGTTCTGAGAAAGATCCAAACACATAATGGAGTTATGTAAATCGAAAGCTATATGTTGTAGGTCAACATGAAGTCTCAAGACAGTCTATATCCTAACATTTAGCCCTATTTTACAGTCTTAGTTCAAGTGAATTGCTGTTCATATGTAATGTGCTAGAAGAAAGGAGTATTAAAAATGTCTATTACACTATAGCAAATCAAAACATGTTGGAATTCAGCAGTACAGAGCACTTGTCAGTTTAAAATGATGGTTAATTATGTCAAGGAATATTGATAGAGAAGGTAATGAAGAAGAGACCAAATCTTGGAAGACCCACTTGAGAGTGATTCTTACAAATTGACTATTATTTAGGTGATTCTCAGATAGAATCTAGTGTTTCTGTGTGAGAAAAATGTATCTTAAGATAAGATTTGACTGAGGAGACCAGATTAAAACTAAATGATGGCAAATGTCAGCTGTCTGTGCTTTATACAAAAAATCCTGTAAGAAGAACATATATACTATAACATAGGGGAGTGAGAAAAACTTGAAATGAATGGAAAATTCCATGAATAGCCCCTTCAGTCAGACATTACAGTAAAATGTCAACTGGCTTAATGGGGCAGGTCATCTACCACTTCCAGTAAATGTCCTAATTCAATTTGTTGTCTACGGACAAGCATTCTTGTTCAGGGGATACTACTGGAAACTGAAACATCTACCTGAATTGAATTTCTATTACTTAATTATGCTCTTCTGGAAGGTGCATAGTTCTAAGTAAATATGTGACTTCAGCACACAGTATTCACATAAATCACCTCAAGCATATATGAGGGATGATTTGAAAGCATATGATCCCCATCCCCCATAGCCTCATGTTTGATTGCATAGCTAGAATTTGGAAAGTATGGTGTCTGCAAATATGAACTGTGATTTAAATATTGGTGGGGATCAGTTATGATTTTCTGCCTCTTTAGCTTTTTTGCTGTAGAATTGAAGTGAAAGAGTTCTGCTAGAGTGTACAAGAATTTTAGTAGTGTATTTTGAGTTGCCTGGTAAGAAATGGTAGTAGGTTCAGATATTTCCCCAGCTGGTTTCTAATCCTAGTCTGTGTACTCAGGTGAATTTAAGCCTTCTGTTTCTCAGCAAATTTACCCAAGTCACCCGATTTCCCCCAGTCATTTCCATGTTTTTTTCCCCATTCTTGCTAGCCCTGCTACTGGCTTCTGAGTCTTGTCTGTTCAGGTTAAAGCATGTGCTGCAAGGATACTGGATGGTAAGGTGGTAAGTACACATATGCTAAGGTGTGGCATAATTTATTCTTCTCTGTCTATGGGATTGCTCTGAAGAACACCTAAAGCCTAAATATTGCCTCGCTTCATAACAATATAGATGTCAAATGTGTTGGGACAGTCAGTAAAATAGCCATAACCGAAAGTCCAGTTGCCCTTGCAAGACCAAGGCACTTAGTACCTAGGCGCCAGTACCTAGGTGCCTGATGGTTATTTTAAAGTATAGGTAATAACTTGGCAGTACCATTACATGTAGTGCTGTGAACCAGCAGCATGAAAAAAATGCCTTTTCTCAACCTCTCCTTCATGTTGCTTCCTCTTCACTGTCTGTGCCCCAACAGCTTGCCTTAGAGCATGTCCTGAGGACCCAATTGTCTCTTTTGCAATACTGGATATTTTTTTAAGCCCCTGGAGAACAGGAGAGGAATCTGAATCTTGTATTTCTGCAGGACAGGACAGCTCAGCTGAAAGATTCAGCGTACATCCAGTGATTACTGAATTGAGGGGTGTGCTGGGGCCAGCAGGTCTCTTATAGTTGCCTTCTGACAGCTGAGCAGATTAGCTGAAGAGATTAGAACCACTCAGAGCTCAAGGATGAGGTTGTAAATTTGGGGGCTGATATCAAACCTATGGCTGATTAATTGGGAAGTGCCTGCTGAGGAAATGGTGCTCTAGTGGGTTTGATGGCAGGCTGCTGATTTTTGAGTTCACTTGGAAAGCTAAGGATGTAATTTGTGTTTGCTCTGTGAGTTTTGTGCTAAGCAGCTGTTACTATTCTCCTGAAGCTGGAGTATCCAGGTAGGTGTTTGAAGGCCCTGTTCTAGGAAGCAAAGGCTGGAAAGGACCTACTGGGCTAAGACAGCAGGTGCTGCCTTCTATGGACTCTTTTCTAATCTCCCTCAGGTCAGTCTTGCATGTAGCAAGCTTTTCTGCTTGTGTTCCGCTCAGAAAGCTGCTTAGTTGTTTCAGGGAGGGAAGGAAGGAAGCCACATCTGTGTGCTTGTGTGTACATCAACTTCCACAGGTACAAGGTGGGTATTGAAGTAGAATTACTAATTGACTAGCTTGCTCAAAATAAGCAAGATTACAATGGAAATGTTTGCTATAAATATTTTGTTCACTAAATTGCATGGTTCTTTTTCTGAAGGTGATTCTTCCTGGTGCTTCCACGAAGGGATTTGTATATCATACCTCTAAGGCTGCAATGTGGGAAAACGTTTCTTCTCTCTTCAGTAAAGTTCAGATGATAGAACTTCTTTTGGATGGGTTGGGTTCCCTGTGACATCTTAAATCAGACATTTTACACTTGTTAAGTTTTAATTTAAACCAGTTTCAAATTAACTGAAGCCTAAAGGTAAGTATATAAAATGTATAATATGCTTACAGACTTTTAAGAACCTTCTTGTCTAGGAATGTCTCTGAATGGTTGCAGGACATATGCCTGACTTCAGCTGAGACCAGGCAGACACTGAACTGAGCTCAGGCCATCTACTAATTATCAGCAATAGCAACTTCAAATGTGATTACACTATGATATTTGTGACTATATTTTTCTAAAATCAGCAGATAGTTCTGTTGCTTAGTTCTAACTGACCTCCTTTTCCCAGATTTAATAACTGGCTACTTTTATACAAAATTAAATTATTACTTCATCGTTTAAAAAAGTGGGTTTTGAAGTTCTGGTATGCTTCTGCTTAGTTTAGTCAGTGCACATGTGTCTTTTTCCACTCACAATTTAAGAACAGTGAAGTAAAAAGTATTCTGTTTGGATGCCGAAAGGGAAACTTTTATTCTGCCAAGTTTCAATTTGCTTGAATTTGGATGGCTGAACAGACTTACAAGGCCAACTAGCACATGGCATGGCGTCTCCTCCTGGTGGCTTGTTCCCTGCTGCCCTTTTGTTGTACTTCTCTTGAGTGAGCAGGGTGGCTGCTTCTTGGCTCCCTTGTGCAGCCTATTACCCTGCTGATGTGGAAGGGACATATTCTCCAGCTTTTTTACCTCCTTCCACCCACTAGAATCAATGAGAGAATTATGATACAGAAAGCCCTGGTGAGTGGGTTCTATTAGCACATCTGAGGGGCTTTTCCTATCCTCTACCAGGCAGTCTGAAACTCAAGTTGCAGTGCCTAAGGTATTCTCATGCTCAGGACCACAGGCAGCACTTCTTCACCTGGAGAATCTGAGGACAGGACGCTTTTGCACTCCCCTGCTTGGATCACATCTGTAGTATTTTTTGTAACTTATAGTTCAGTGGTGTATGTGGCTGAACATCGGGCATCAAACAAGGAGATATAATACAGGAATCTAGGCTGTTCATTCTTTTCTTGCTGCATTTTATTGGATACTTTAAAACACATTCATTTGAGCTTTCTAGGTGTTACTTTCATTGCTGCCAAGAAGTTTATGGTTTTGGTGCTGACTAGCTGAATTTTTGACATACTGCTGTATGTTGGCAAATGCCTGAACAACATTTGCCAAGATGCAGGAAGACACTGATCTTATAATGGTTGATTCAATGCATTCATGTCAAACACAATTATTAAGAACTTTTTTTAGAGTTACAGTAATACTGCCTGTTAACAGGCAGACTGAGCTGCAGTAGGATTCATGTACAACAGAATGAACTTGTATATCTTTCTAGGTGATAGTAAAGTTTAACCCTTAACTTAGTTAAACATTGTTTTCTTTACATACTTGGCATAAACATTATTTAGAAATAGAGAGATGTCCATTTTTGCTAGCTAAGACTCTTCCCTGCTGCTTTAAATGAGTATATGTAAATAAACTCTAATACAATTAACTAAACATAACTTCCGTGGACTTTGGTGTAGTGGTTGTGTGTCACATGCTTTGAATTTAGGGGTGGGGTGATAAGGCTTGGACTTATGTGTTTGATTTTGTAGACTCAGTCCAGACATGAAGTTTCACCAATTTGTCTGGTTCATACTAGCATTCCTTGTGACTTCAGAGAGCAAACCCTTTACTGTAAAAGTTACGTAAATAAATCAGTTCCAGCTCCCTCCTTATTTGTGAAAGGAACAAATCTTGTGTGAGTTTCCCATTTTACAGTTCAGTGACAAAGAGGGGAATGCAACTGCCAAAAGGGTAGAGCCAGATGGCCAAGAAGCTTCTCCCTTGCTCCTTCTTTGTCCCAACTCTGCTGCTGATTAGCTAGGGAGAAGGGGGAGGCACCTTCCTCCAGGCAACCCTCTGCAGATGTTTGTCTTTGCTTTACATAACACAGGTAAAGACAAGCCATACTTTGTGAATAGGCTTTGTTTTTTCTTTCACCTAGTATGAATTAAACAGGAGAGATAAATAGTCACAGCACAGGAACAAACAGTGGGCAGGCTGGAGAGGCAAGTGTGATACATTCCCTCCGTGACTGTAAGGAAAGTCTCAGCATTGGAGAACATAGCCAGGCAGAAATGATGGGGTCATCCTGTGGGTTCACTCTTCTGTCAAAATGTTTGGGGTAATCCCAATGTCAGATGGACATTTGTGTATCTGGTGGTTTGGTCCTGGCTGGAGGTGAGACACCCACTAAAGTCGCTCTATCACGCCCCTTTTCAGCTGGACAGGGGAGAAAATATATATTGGGGCAAAACAGTCTCAACATGGAATTAAAAAGAAAAATCTAATTTATTATACTACACTACACACTTGGTGAAACCAGAGTACGATAAAGAGAAATAAAATCTTAAAACATCTCCCCCACCCCTCGCTTCTTCCTGGTCTCAAACATGGTTCACAGTGTCTTCCATATGTCTCCACCTGCTCCAGTGTGGGGCCTCTCCATGAGCTGCAGGGGGATATAACCTGCTTCACCATGGTTTTCTCCATGGGCTGCAGGGGAATTTCACCTCTGGAGCGTGCAGTGCCTCTTATCCCCCTTCACCAACAGTAAGAAACTGTCTGCACAGTGTCTTCTTCTCCCTTCTCTGGTGGCAAAAAGCAGCNCTCGCTTCTTCCTGGTCTCAAACATGGTTCACAGTGTCTTCCATATGTCTCCACCTGCTCCAGTGTGGGGCCTCTCCATGAGCTGCAGGGGGATATAACCTGCTTCACCATGGTTTTCTCCATGGGCTGCAGGGGAATTTCACCTCTGGAGCGTGCAGTGCCTCTTATCCCCCTTCACCAACAGTAAGAAACTGTCTGCACAGTGTCTTCTTCTCCCTTCTCTGGTGGCAAAAAGCAGCTGCTTGTGGTTCTTTTTCTCCTAAATGTGACTCCCAGAGGCACTGTGACTGTCGCTGATGGGCTCAGCCTTGGTCAGCAGCGGGTCCTGCCTTGAGCTGGCTGGTGTTTGCTCTGAGAGCTTCTGGATGCTTCTTGTAGAAGCCACCCCGGCAGCCCCTACTCCTCTACCAGAACCCAGCCATGCAAAACCACAAGAGTGTGTTACCACTGATACAAAGGATCACACACAAATAGCCTCAGTCAAGAAGGAATCCCTCACCTTGCCCAGTATTGGACCCTGCCCCAAGAGCACTTTCAAGCGTATCAGAAAGCACAAGTTTGACTGGAACAGGATTGCTCAGGAGAAATGTCATCGTAGTGTTGCAGTCATAACTGGATGTTAAGAATTGTTTTTAAGAAGTTGAATTTCGTATTGGAGAAGTAATACATAGAAGGCTGCCCATGTGCTGCCTTGGAGAGCTAGGCTCAGTTCACTTGCTGTTTGCAGCATGAAGTGGAGATGGCAGGTGCATCCCTGCCAGCCAGCACAGAAACACATTCATTTTTTCCTCAGAATCTCTTTCACAGTATGTATTTGTAGTATTTTACTTTTCTTCTCTGATTCAGGGTATTTTTTTCATTATAGTAGAAGTTTTTCCTGTTCTTCAGCAGTGCTAATAATGAAGTCCAACCCCTAAATGAAGAGTTATAGAGAAACTCTGTAGGACATTCCATAAAAGTATCTTTCTCTAAAATCTCTCTCCTTCCTTGACCTGGCCTCTCATAATTTTGTTGTTGCTGCAGCTTGCTGGTTCTGACAGCCTTTGTGATAGTGCCTGTCTCCTGCTGAGGCTTCTTCAGGTTTATTCTGAGCTTTTTAAATGCATGTGTTGGAATTTTCTGTCTAGTAAAAAAACCTGCTTAGCAAACTATGTAAAAAGACACAGCAGACTCAGCTACGCAGAAAACTACAAGATCATAGTAGTAGTTATCTTTGGTCTGTTAAAAATACATGTTTATAATGAAAGAATTAATCACATACCATTACACTTGTCTAATGGAAACAAAGAATACCTGAGTGACATTGCTAGTCCTTGTATTTACTTTTGCCTCTTTTAGTTGGGAGAAGAGTTGCATATCCTTTGAATTCTCATCTGAAAAATAAGGTGAAAACGAAGGATTCCTTCAACACTTTTCCACAATTTACAGGAAGACAGTTCAATTGAATTTAAGATTTCAGTTGAAAAATCTCAATGAAAGTTGCTGTCAGTATGAAGTAATCAATTCTACCCTAGGAAATAAAACTCTTTAGCTGTTGTCTTGTCAACTAGATCAATTGTAAGCGTAAGCAGCTTTAATTAATTCTTTAATTTTCAAATGAAAATGGGTAAGAATATTGAAATGCTGTTTGTAAAATCAGCTACCTAGCTCCCTCTTGAGTCTAGATGCCTGTGCTCAGGACAAAGTGAAATACTTATCCATATTCTAGAGAAATTATTCATTTTTTTCTGTATTTATTTTGCATCTACCTACGCAAAAGTTACATCACAATGTCTTTTCTGTTACTTTGTAGATCTTAAGCTGCAGAAAACATTAGGTCTTTGAATTGAGGTGTCATGTGCTGGCTGAAGCATGGACATACTGTCCGTTCTTACGATCTTAGTCAAGTGCTAATTTATATAAAAGCAATTCTCTAAACCACAAAATCAGGAGGGCAAATATTCAGAATCACACCAAATAATATGAACTTTTCCGAGTTCACCCCAATTTTGTAACAAGATGCTCACATTTTAGATCTGATTATCTGTGAGATATGCCTGGGCTCGTAGAAACTACAGTGTATCAGTGCCCTGATGGGTCTGGGGATAAAGGAGGTAGATTGCGCTGTGTGCCTGTTGTTTCTTTATGTAGAGGACAGAACTGTGCAGAAATTAAAATCATACCTTGAATGTCTAATAGGGGCTATGCATGCAAGTGAAAAGAAGAGCTCTGTTCTTCCCTGCTCACAAAGAGGAAAGGATTGGTTAGTCAAAAGCATCTCCTGGGGTACAAGAAAGACTGAGGGGAGCTGGGGAATGGTCTCAGACTTGCTGGCTGCATCTCCTAGCAGGTGCCATGGGAGTGCAGAAAGAGCATATGCTGGCCTCTTCCACCTTTTTTTCTTCCTCTAGGGAGAGACTGAACCTTAAACTGAGGCTTTGAAGACTTCCCAGGTTTCATTTGGGGTTTTTTTGCTTTACTTGTGCTTTGCAAGGCTTTGCTTTGCCTGTTCCTCCCTGCTAGCTGTCTCACTTCCATCTGATTCTGGCAGACTCCAAGGGACTTCAAGGGCTTCTCTGGCGTGGCCAAGTGAATTAGGAGATTTTTTGCTGCTTTTGGTGCCTGTGCAAGATGCAGTGCTGCTTTACCAAGGAAGCAGGAGGGGAACAACTCCAGATGGTTGACATTTCCCACACTTGCTGCTTGATGAGGAGAACCTTGAGAGGTGGGACAGAAAGATCCCACCCTTCTACTAGACCACTGCCTCCTTTGTGGTGTTGAGCCCTGACTAAGCTTCTTAGGAATAATCCTGACGTTAATTATTTGTTTTGCCTGAGTCCCCTTCCAGTCTAGAGACAGGCTGTGTTCTGCCTCCCAGAAGAAATGCCTCATTAGGAAGGTACTGGGCTCAGCCAGTGGGCTCAACTTATTTTCTAGACAGGGCAATACACTATTTTTCTGTTTGAATTATGTTTTCGTATTTAAATTTCTTATTGTAAATACTATTCTGCAGGCAAAAGACCTTTTCTTCCCGTTAAATTTTACCACAAGCTACTAATCTGTCCCATAAATGTAATTTGTATAAACAATAAAAATGGGACCAGATGGGGCAGGCAAATCAGTGTTTTGGTCCGTATTTCTATCTTGTAAAAGCTTCTGCCTTATAAAGCACCTAATATGTTCTAAGGAGCTTACACTGTTGTGGTATTGTACCTGCATGAATCTTTTCCTCATTCATTTTGCAGTAAAGAAGTAAGGAGCACTGTGAACAGGAGCTGTAGCTCTGGTAAGATTTTGATTCAGCTTTAATTGCTCTGAAATTTGAGAACTAAAATGGCCTTGATTCTTTATCAGTATGATGATGCTCCTAGAGCAGGTAGAAGTAAAGCTGGCTGGTTCTGCAAAGAAAGTTCTAATGATGTCCACTGTAATTACCTTATCCTCTGTTACTGTCTTGTCAAGTGATTGTTATGAATTACTTTTGACTGCATTTAAAGAAGTGTTAACAGCATGCATTTAAATACACAGAAGTCTGGCTAGTAAGAAGCTGTATACCTTTGCACTTCCTGTGTGTATTATGGTATATATATAATATAAGCAGAAATGTATTAATGAACACAGTTAAAAAGAAAAAGTGGATATAAAGAACGCTATGTTGTACAGTTGGAAAAAAAAGTGAGCCTGAGAAGCTTAGCTTTTTAATTTCTTTTCAATATTTATCTTGGTGTGTTGATTCCTGTGCATCAAATTCTGGAAGTTACTTCTCTGGCACAATAATGCTTTTGAGTGTGAAAATACATACATACAGACAGACAAAAGTGAAGCAGAACAGGGAGCCTAGTCTTACAGCTTCTAAGCCCTACTATAATAATAGAAGAAAAAAATCATAGAGACAAGTGAGTAAGTATGAGTACACTTATGAAATCAACACACACTCAAATGGATGTGATTAATTCTGAAAATGATAATTGCTTCCAGGAGAGGCTTTTGAATATTCTGCTAAGTAAAAATAGTCTGAGGGTGGTCACTTGTGTTTTGCAGTGCTGTAAATTTTTACTTGTCAGGAATTAATTTCTAGCTTTTATTGTTTCTTATCTGTGGCATTCATGCTTGCTGTTCTGAATTTATTTTTATTTCCTTCCTATCTTACAGTTTGTTGCCAATTTGTTAGATTTTTCATTTCTAAGTAAAGCCTTCAGTCCCATGCTTTCAGCAAATAGATTTTAAAGGTATATTGGCTTTAATGATCTCATTCACTTCAGGAGTTGTTATTTGTGTACTAGAAATGATTTGTGCAGTCTAACTGAACTGGTGTAACTATATTTAAGACTAACTTGATTACCTCTACTATGCTGTTTTCCAGATAGGGTGTACACTCAAATATACCCACATGCTCCCGGTGACTCTGTGTGTTTGCATTGACTATGGTAGGATTTGCAAGCAATATATCTAATTGCACTTTTCATTATGTAGTCAATAGGCATATAAGTTAATTGCAGAGTTTTGCTTTCATTTTAGGCATACGATATAAATTGATTTTCTATCCTTCTGACATGCACTAACTGTGCAGCACAAAACAGCTTCAACACAGATGAATGTCCAATGTTTTCAGTAGCCAACATTCCCCCTGCTTTAATGGTGGGACGAATTTTTGTCATGATGTATGGTTAGGTGATATACTTGCAGATACAGTCATATTGATCCCTCTTCTCTCAAATGCGCTCGAGTAAAGCTGTCTGTTTGTGCGGTGCATGGTTTGCAAGCTGTTCTTTTTCCCCTCTTTTCCCTCCTCATCTTAAAAGGCCCAGATTGGCTGTCGATGTTAGCAGCAGCACAAAGGAAGTGCATTTGGTCCTGTGGGCACCTCTTCACCTGATTGAAATAAACATACATTAGAATAGTTCTCAGAAATTGCTTTGGGGCTCCCTGAAAACAATCAGGTTAAAAGCATAGATCGCTCATAAAAAAACCCTCACAAACCCCATTAAACAGTAAGTACGCCACATCTTGCTGTCTCATCCTTCCTGTCAGGATGCCTCAACCCATTCACTGGCTTAGCCATGTAAGCTCTTCCTCTGTTAGCTCGCCTTTCTAGGCATTTTGTTGTACCGACATTCTCTGAGTTAGGCTGCTCAGCTACAGCTGCCCTGTGGCAAGAAATCTGCACTTGCCACAGCCATAGCTGACATACTTCATGTGATTCTGTATCCATGTGGCAGGTCTAAATTGTCATTATGTTTATTGCTCTTGGCAGATTGCATACAGATATGGAAATTAGATGATCTGATAATTCATAGCAAATGGCGTGCCTATTGACTACCTGTGTCATGGTACTCTTTCTGACGTCTTCTGAGTTGTCTAATCCAACAGAAAAAGAGCTAATGATGCTTGACTTGTGCTGAAAACTCTGTACATGTATAAACCTTTTAAGATTTCTGACAAATTTAGGTATGGCAAATGACAAAGTTACTTACCCCAGCTGTCTTTTCCATTAACTTGTTGGAGCTATTTGTCCTCTATAGTAAACCCACGTAAAAGGCAACCCCATGTACCCGTAACTGTGGGGGGACATTTATGATTGGGACACCTTTAAGTGCTTCTGACAAAACTGAGTGATTGCAGCGGGGAAAATGCCTTTTCTTCAGGGAAGAAAAGAACAGGGAATAGACTTTGGGCCACTGTTAAATATTATGCAAGGTTTGCAGGTTATTTTTCAAATGGCTATGCTAGAAGCAAATATACATGACTCCTATCTTCTAGTTAACTTGGAAGATCTCAGAGATGTTTTTGCTATCTATCTCTCTTAGCACTGGACACTGTAAGAGAAGGCCTGAATGGCAATGATAGTGCTCACCACAGAACAGCTAAAGAAAAAGTGGCAAGAACCAAATCCACTCTTTCTTGTGCCTGTGTTGATCTCTCCAAAGCAGCAAAGAAGATCATAAAGAAACTATTAGCAGAGTGCCCTGAAACCTCCAGCCAGGTGGTTACATCTATATCTGCACGATGGCTACAGTGACAGAAGATGACAGACATCCAAGTATTTCTTGTTTCTTGCAGTCATAGTGGATTGTGTTCCAGCCTTTCTTTGTTTAGCACTATTTGTCCTGAGGTGTATGTACACCTCTCAGTTGTATAAAGAAACTGCAGTGCTGTGGGATCAGCTGTCAGTACACAGGGGAGGGGGAGTCAATGTATGTAATTCAAGGAGGTAGCTATGTTGACTAATAAATGGCATTTTCTTCTTTGAGTTAGGCAATATTAAAACTGTACATTTTTAGTTAAACCTAGGTCCAATCAGTGAAGGTGGTCATTTTAATCTAGCATTTGGATCTCCTTCTTTTGATGTTTGCAATCAGTGGAGAAATTTGGAACTGAAATCATATCTTGGAAAATTTTCAGAGCTAGGGTTTGGTTTTATGCATCTGTTTGGGTGAAAAATCATTGTTGAGTTTTAAGAAATGATGTGATCAAAACAATGATAAAACATGATCTAAGACATTGCTAGTGACCTTTGAGGTCTCTGCAGTCCTGTAGTCCTTAATGGACACACTGATGTTGAGAACCATCTGTCTTCATGCTG
This sequence comes from Zapornia atra, assembly GCA_013400835.1. Classification (NCBI taxonomy): domain Eukaryota; kingdom Metazoa; phylum Chordata; class Aves; order Gruiformes; family Rallidae; genus Zapornia; species Zapornia atra. The sequence continues at coordinate 19,777 of VZTU01008210.1, forward strand.
TTAATGTCTGAGATGGTTTTGGTCACTAAAGTTCTGTGAAGTAATTGCATTAGGTGTGCAGCTGAATGTGGTAAAGCATATTCAGAGACGTTACCAACAAAAGTCCTAATTGGCATACCCAAAAATAAGTTTGGGTGGAGCGAGCTGGATTTAAAAACCCGTCTTTTTTCACAAATAGACCTGCATAATCTAGCAGTTAGGTGTTTGCTGATTTTTCTCTCAAAATAACCAGTGTTTGGGAAAGAACTGTGGCAGACATACTGACATTTTCATAGTTATTCATGTGCTTTAGTGGTAGAATTAGGGAAAAAGGATAAACAGTGATATAAACAGAATCTGTGATGGACTGTTACGCTACAAATTCTTACTGGCATGCATTGGGGTGATGCCATTAATCATAAACAGTAGACTTATGTGTGAGTTGTGTTGATAGCCAAATGAGTGGCAAAACATTGTTGCCACATGCTATCACATTTTAGGAAAGCTGAGTAAGTCACACCCATGAGCTGGAGAGCTGTATGATAAATTGCACTTCTGAAGCGGCTTGCTGTGTACTAATCTGTCAGTTGTCTAAACTGCTTTTAAAAGGTGCCATAAAACAAAAAAAAACCCAAACCCAACACAATAATCTGTTTTTCCTCAAAATGTGACCTACTAAGCCAGAATCATACCCATGTATGGCAAACAATAATGGGTTAGGAGAGGGGACTTTGACACTCATTACAACTAGAGATGGAAACAATATACAGTCAAAACTCCACGAGGGCACATTTCCAATAGTATTAAAGTACTTGTTCCTAGACACAGTAGATTGTGAGATATTGGATCTTAATCTCCTAGCATTCCTATATGCAAGAACACTATTTTGAGACATATTAGAAAGCTTTGAGACTGCTTTAATGATTGTTCTCCTTTCACTGACATTAGTTCTGGCTGATTTTTTTAAAAGCACTCTCAGGCAGTTGTTTAAATAGTTGTCCTTCAGCATGAGTGCATACAGTAAATACTGGCAGGTTTTTTTGAGAAAGCCTTAACCTGTCAGTACAGATACCATGACTAAAAGGTAGTTTATTCCCTACTTCTGCCAGTTAAAATCCCTCCTTTCATGCCCCCTTAACCATCAGTGTCTCCATGGCTGTCTAAAACACGTGTCTTGTACAGCTAGTTTGCCCACTTAATGTGTAACAGTGACATCTGGCTAATGTATCACAGATAACCAAGCACACCCAGGTCATAGAGATGCTTTGGGCCAGGCAGGTGCCCGGGACAGAAAGAACAGCACTAAAAAGCCTCTCCTAAGTATAAAACTTGGACTTGGTGTTATTGCCTACATCTTATGCTGTGAGTACAGCTTTTTCCCAACCAAAGCAGAATTTTTAAGAATTGGGTATGCTGCCTCTGGAAGTCTCTTGGCTCAAGTGGGTGTTCCTGAGCAATTAGAAGAAGTCACGTGTAGATATGCAGTGGGTTTTGGACTTACACTGTCTTATTTTTGGAAGTTATTTTCAAAATTAATTGGATGAATAGAAGCTTAAGCAAGTGAAGAAATTACCCCAGGTTGTCAGGTTTAGCTAATCCATGGTTATCTAGTGATGTCAGAATGATAGTGTTAGCTTTGTTTGCAGAGATGTCTGAGTACCTGCATTGGCTAAAGCAGCTCACAGAGACGGTGACCATGGCTGGCTGTGTAGTGCTGTCCAGAGGTTAGTCTGAAAATTATGATATATGGCTGTGGGCTAATAACTGGTACTCATAGTTTCATAAACGTGTATGCATCTAGTCACACCTCTGAATGAGCTAAGCTGTTGAAGAAAATGAGTGTAAAAATGAGACCAAGCTGGCTTGCAGCCCTACTTCACAGGTTCTTTGTTCTGAAAAGTGAAAGGCATCACCTGTGAAGCCTAACTGTGGTGAGACATGGTAGTTTTGACTGTGCTGGGGCTCTTTTACATGGCTCATACCCAGGGAATGGCAGATGCCATTTGAAGATGATCTGTTGTTGCCTGAGCTCAGTTTCCAACTGCTTAAACAAATGGCAGTCTGGGAGGGAGGGCATCAGTTGTTTTAATTCATGCACATGGTGCCACTGCCTGAGGTAGGTGTACCACTGTGCCAGGGACTCTGGCTTCTGTGAGAGGGAACACCTACCACTTCCTCCCCTCCAGTAGTACTGGTGCCTGAGCCATGGAGGAATTTAAATGAGTATGGGTTTTTTTTTCAGTGGAGTGATCCCATGAGATGTTATGGGCCCAGCAGAGTGTTGCTTTGGTGCAATCCTCCTCAAATATGTGGTAGCAAATCCAGCTCTTGCAACCTTCCCATAAACCGGTGGGTTGTGCCTGCAACAAGGACACAGAGCAAAGAGTGACTGCATCCAGCTGGCTTTGTATTTCCCAGGGATAGTACAAGCAGTAAATTTTACAATTGCCTAAATTAATCAAAGAAAAGTTCTCCTCATTAAATTTTAGAGACCGTGGAATTGCTAGGCATTATTTAAACATATGTGATACTTCAGAGGTGTTGACAGGGCTGACAGGAGCTGATCCATCTAGGAACTGCTGCATTAATGGCAACTTCCAAAGAAAGGTGCTGATCTGGTGTGAGAAAGTGCAGGAGTATTGTGTGTTAGGTAAGTTCTGATTTTTCTAAGTTAAATTCTTTATTCTTTTTTTTTTATTTTCTGTTCTATTCTTTTTTTTTTCTGAAAAGAAAATGCTCTGACACCCACACAATTCCTTTACAAAAGCACTGGAAATGTTCTGTTCTATTTTGCATTGTTGGCTGCCATGCTGAGTATTTCCTGTAGATTTTCTTGCGCTAAGTATATTTTAATTAAATTAACGATTTAACCACTTTAGTGTTTGAATCAACTGACTGGAAAGAATTTAGTTTCCATGTCTGTTTTTCTTAATCCTGGTGCAAATGTGTATTTGGATTTTTGCAGCTCAGTGGTAAAAACCTGTGTTCAACCATCTTTGGTCACCTTTTGAATGTGCGTAAGTTCTGGTAGTACATCATGGTCCTGTCTGAGACCTGCAAAATGTACAAATCAAGAGGCAGGCTCTGCTCTATAGGATCTATAATCTAAAGAATACTGTCAAACTGGATTTACTTCTCATTTTTCATTGCCTTTGTTTCAGAGTCTATTGTGCTATTAAAATCCATTTTTGTTTGTAGAGGGTTACTCTCAGCTCATTCACCTCAGATTTAGGTCTGGGAATTGTATGTTTTTCATAAAACCAAAGTTTCCACAGTCAGCCTTGCGTAAGAATTGCAATGTGCCTGTTTTAAATGTGAGTTTCTGTTGAATGTATGAAAATTGTCTCAAAAATGGCATTCTCAGGCTCAAAACTGAGAACAACACAAACTTTATTGACATGAACTATGACATTAGGACCTAATTTGTCACTTTTGAATGTTTGAGGTTTGTGGTGCTGAAGAAAACATGCAACAGAAGTATATACTGTAATCTTGAAAATAAACTGTGCTAGAAATCTAAAGGGTGGAATGCCATAAAAAGGAAATCCTGATTACTGATTTCATTCCATTTCATTAGTTACCAGCACATGCCACCACAATCGTTAACTGAATTGTTAAAGCTGACAGGCTCCTGGGCATTAGTGGGGCTGTGGAAATCCCCCATTCTGTGCACGCAGTCTGTGGATCCAGTAACCCTACACTTTATTTTGGAAAAGAGTAGAAAGGAGACAAAACAGGAGGGACAGCTAATATGTAGGAATGGCTTCTCAAGTGGAATGGGTATTTTGTGGTTCCAATTTTACATCTGCAAAGCTCAGATTTGTTGGGGCTCCTACCTAGCAGCACAATTACATGTCCTTGCATCTGCCCTGCCTATTGTGAGTGCAGCTTTGAAAGGAGGTGGAGTAGGGAGAATTTTAAGCTTCCTTTGTGCCCCTTGATGCCATCTGAGGAAAAGGTATTGCTCTACATGAGACTATGTTCCAGAAAAAAAAAGACCATACCTATTTATAGCAACAAATAATGAAAATGAATATCAACTCTAGTTGGCAATCTAATATCTCCTCTGTTATTCCAGGGATTTGTGAAAATACAGCTCCAACATGAAAATATAATTTCAAACTGTCAAGCTCCAAGGGGTGTTGCAGCATATCAACAATATATATACCATAAAAACATCTGTACTGAGTTTCAGGCTATGGATTGGCATTCTGCCTTTGGAGATACAATGAAGATAATAGAAAAAAACCTGTTAGTTAATTAATGGTTTGGCATATAAGATTACTGACCTTGACTTTTTACTAACCTTTCAGATGTTTTTTATTTCTAGGGTGTACCTAAACTGCATCCAAAATCCTGTAATTCTCATCTCCTCTCCATGAAATGCCTTTGAGGCACAGAGGGTTGCTCCAAAGTGCAGGAGCTGCTGCTTGTGTGTCACCTATTCATCAGGGGAGCTCTGACTGCTTGGTTTAGCTCTGCAAGGATGGGAAGTCAGTCACATACGTTTGTTCTAACAAGTTTTTGCGGGACAGATTTTTAAATGCAGATCTTTTCTCTCCCACTGAGTAAGTGATTAAAGGCTCCAGGGAAGTCTGAAACACAGTGCTTATTATTACTGGGCTCTGCCCATCACTTTCTAGACCTTCTGAACTAGAAGCAGAAGATATCAGTGTTGTAGTAAGGCAAGAGACCACACACAAGTAAAGAACGCAGGTGCAGTTGTGAAAGGAAATTCAACCTCATGCAGCAGGTCAGAGTAATAACCTGTGTGTACCAATGGGAAGCAACGGGATATGTTGATGGTGTGCTGTACTGAGCAAAGGGGTTATTTTCATCTCTCTAGGAGCTGCTTTTATCCCTTTTCACATCTGAGCACTAGATGGGATGATACAAAGAGTTCATAAATGGAGAAAATACTTGATTTGGAATATTTTCAAACTTGGTCTTGTAAAGCTTTCTTACTTTTGTTTATTTGTTGTACCATTCTCTCTGCCATGTTTCTTCCGCTTTCTGTGACCACAGGGTCAGGTAGAGATACCTGAGCTGACTTTAATGATCTGTGAATGCCACTGAAAGCAGCTCAGTGTCAGCAGCCTGGTGCGCCAGACTGGCTCCCCCGTTCTGCTAACAGGAAAAAGGCCTGTCCTTTACCTCCAAATAAGTGTTGATAACATAAAGCCTGAGGGACATGATCCGTCCCTGCAGGGTTCCCAGATCAGGCTCTGCTTGGTCTCTCACTTCCTCAACCACGTCCGCTCTCGGTCTCACATGCTCGCACCTTCTTTTTTTGTCTCTTTGGGGACATGCATGACAGTAGGGCTAAGAATACTTTTGGCCGAGAGCTTCAAAGCTACCGCAGGAGACAGATGCATCATTCTCATTGAAGTTCATGGGAGCTGTGTGTCTAAATTCTCCATGCTGCTTGGAGAGTTTCTTTGTAGTGGCTGATCTACCAATACCGCAGGAGGACTGCGATCCAAATAACATGCACGATCAATGATATCAAACTGATGAGCTGCTGATACTATCCTGGATGCTTGTTAGACTCCTACTTTGGGCTGCTCCGTGCAGCCTGGCCTGACTTTGTGCTGTCCTCTGCCCTTTCTGTCCCCTGCCTCACCTGAACTGCCCTCCCCACCAGCCTGCTTGCCAGCTTCCGCTCTGGAGGAAGATCTCCCTTTGCCCAGCAAAGCCCTACTGCAAAACTGCTATGCAAAGGGAGATGTACAGGGTCAGAATATCCTGGGGGCGGAAAAGTTTTCTTGAGGTGATCGCATGTCCTTGAGATCAAGGGGGAATATCAGACCTCCTTATGCTGCAGTCCATGTAGCTGTGCAAAGTCCCTAAATGATCTTGGTCTCATGGGGGAGGGGGGGCATGGATGGACTCCTGCCTTGCTTGCAGGAGACCTCCTACCAGAGGCTCAGTGGTGGTTTGATGCCTTTTTAGGTATAAGGAAGAGATTGGCATGGTATTGTCCATCACAATACCATATAATTAAACAGCTTTCAGTTTTCTAACTGCTTTACCTGTGCATTAGTCATACAGTCATTATGCCTAAAACAGCTGGAAGAGGTATTTGTTAGCATCACTGATCCTTTACGGTTTTCAAAGACTCCATTTTATTGAGAATAATAAAAGTGGAATTAGGATGCAAATATCTCTGGTCTCTGTTTTATGCATGGATTTAGTGAACACTATGTGCTGCTTTGTCTAAAAGCCCTTGTGCTGTGATACTAACAAGAGTAATACTAGTTGGAGAATTTAAAGGGAACAAATCCTAATTTCTCCATTAATAATGTAAGAGGTACCTGATCTGGCATTTCTCTTCTTTCATGTCATCACCCTGACTTCAGTTTCTTCCAGGTTTATTTTCACAGGCACTAAAACAATCTTCCAAGCTTTTTATGAAGACTGGAGATAGAAAGATCTAAATTTCTTCATGTTTTGTTTTTCTGTGAAATTTGTAGTTTGGAACTAAAGGACAAATGTTCATATTCTGCAGTGCTGGAAAACCTGAAAATCAAATCAACCGTGATTTTGCATTTTCCCTCCTGTTTGGACCAAGCAAACTTTCCTCTTCCCATGTCCAACAGCAATAATATGGGGGGCGGGGGGGAAACCCAGCAAAAACCCCCAAAGACCTGAAAGAGGGCATGAGTTTTTGAAAAAACAAAATTTTTCCTTTGAGCATCTTTTATAAATATATAACTCTCTCCACCACTGTGATGATTTTTTTCCAGTGGTTTTTTTTCTGTTTGTTTCTTATGTAATCTAAAAGCTGATTACATTGCTTAGAGCAGCTGCGTAGCTGCTTAGAGCTGTTTTAATTGTGTCTTAAAAGAAGGCTACAGGAAATGCTGCATGGTTTTGGAAGCCTTCTAGGTTTTGTTGAAGACATGCTACTGCCAGCCCCCAGAATGATTTGTCCCCAGGGAATCACAGTTATATCAGCAAGGCATTTATCTGTACCTAGGGCCTCTAACGTGCAGATACTGAAAAATACATTTAATTTCTAATAGGCTTTTAATTCATTTTTATAGATGTAAAAAGGCTGCAACAGACAATGCCGTGGGTTGGTTTAGTTAATGCTGTATTACAGATTGAAACAAAGGATTATCTGGCTGCAGAGAGGAAAGGCTAGCTGGATGTCCCACAGGCGGGGCAAACTGAAGGTGACTTGGGCGTGTGTCAGATGGGATATGAGTATTCTGTAACTTTAAGGCACCAAACATTTTTAGCCTGTGATTGTCGGTAAGTACTATCCAATAGGGCTGGTTGCCTCTCTTCTGTAGGTATGAGGGGGAAACACATGGGCATGGAAGTGCCCAGCAGTGAAAGTGTAATGGTTGGAGTTAAACCTATTTGTGCTGTAGCTGATTTACTGGAAAGTTGCTATATACAGTTATTGTTCTGGGAAGTGCCACTATTGTGTACTGTCAGAGACCAGCCCATTTTGAGATTGGAACGCCCTGGGAAATCTGATCTATATTTGAAGTTGGCCTTGCTTGGAGCAGGGGAACAGACTAGGTGACCTCCAGAGATCTCTTCTAGCCTGAATTGTTCTATGATTCTGTGGAAGGTTCCTCGATCTATTCAGGGATACTATCCTGTAAAGCCTCCATCTGGCCATGCACTAATCTTGGACTGGATGGGCCACAAGGAGAACATCAGCCTCTTCCATGCTAAATCTGGCAGGTGAAGAGAGAAAAGTTACAGTAAGTGGGCAAGCCTTGTGGCCATACTACATCCGAAAGGTAAATCTAGAGGGGTTAGAAATGGTAAAATGGAATGTCTGTGCTCAGAGAATAAAGCCATTAAAAGTGCAGTGAGCTGGCTTTTCTGGGGAAAGCAGTGTGCAAAGGAGCTTCGTTATCCTGTACCTGGCCAGAGATACTGGGTCAACAAATGATGTTCACATACACACTCCGTAAGTGGTAGTGGATTAAAAACATTGCTGTTTTTCAGCTGTAGCAATAGAGAAAGTGTACCTGATTGTGGCTTGGAACAGGAATGAAACATCCAACATTTATTTTTGGCACACAAAATGACAGAAAAATAATTACTCTGGAGCAAAACCTCTCCTCCCCAAAGCTGAAAAGCTGTAAACTCTCAGCTCAAAGAAAAATCTATAAAAACCTATTTCGCATTTTATGGTATTTACTGGTTTATGGTGAAGCATTGGGATCTTAGCTGCTGTTTAATAGATTTAACACAGCTGCATAACCCTGGAAAATGTCATGTTCTGAACCTTGTTTTTTGCTCATCAGATTTTGTGGGGAGAAAATAACATGTCCGGCCATAGTAGACAGGAAGGGAGCATCTGCCTGAATTAGGCAGGTTCATGGTCCCATTAAATCATTTGTTGCTCAGATGAATGTTTGGTATGTTGTAGCAGACTCTTATCAACAAAATGGGCCAGACTTTGAAGAGCAGTGCCTGAGGAACTACTTAAATATAACAGTCAACAAGAAGCTTTAACAACTAACGGGAATTGTCTGTTTGTTTTCTTTAAACTGTTAATCAACATCATCTGCTGTTACTAACAGACAATTCATAAAGAGAAACTAAATTCCCAAGAGAATAATACGTATGGTATCCAATAATGTTAGTGCAATAGATGTGCAAGTGTAAAGTAATAATCTTTTCAGTCTGCACAAGGGTCAGGGAAGATGCAGGTGACAACAACAGAAGGAGGAATTCCTTTACTGACTATGGCAATTGTCTTAATTTTCCTGATAATATGGTAATTATTGTTCTTTAATTAATAGGACTTGCAAAACTAAGAGGGTTAGATCTCTGGAATGCCCTGTTCCACAGTATGTGTGCACACTAATTAGTTTGCTGTTGTTATTGAGGTAGTTACCTCAAACTATAGGTCATATTTCAAGCTCTAAGAAAACTTGAATTACGACAAGAAATAGGTGAACATGTGATGAAGATGGGAAAAACATTATTCAAGTGGTGGACATGGGACCAGGAGGTTGGGTGGAGGATTGGAAGGTCGATAATCAAGGTATGGGTGATGCTGTCAAATGTTGGAAGTGGCGTAAGAATGTGAAGCCAGCAATAGGAGGAAGTGAAAGATATGCATTTTTGTGTGTTTTAATTTTCACAATACTTAAACTTTAAAATTGTCCAAAGCTTTTTAATTAAAAAAAAAAAAACAAAAACCAACCCAACACACCAAAACCAAGTTTCAGTGATGATTATATAGTGGATGCTGAATCTACTTGTGCCCATTATTAGCAGTCTTTACATGACAGCATTTCCTCATCCATGGCTTATGACCAGAGATATATGGGACTTGGTTTAGTGCACGCCTTTGCAGATCCCCTCTTTCACTCACTAGTGCAGTGCAAGGAATTGTTTTCTTTTCGTGTGGTAGGTCTTCCTCCTGGGACAAGACACCTTTTTTCAGAACCTGTTAGCAGAGCTGCAGGAAGGATAAAATTAATTAATGAAGGGGCAAGTGAGATGTTCTCATGTGGGATACTGTTTGGAGATGGTCCAGAGCAAAGCTATCAGAAGGGGAAACTGGAGACAACAGTTACATGAAACAAAAAAAAGAGGGAAAAAAAATCAGAATCTGGTGAAGTCTGGATGTCATGAGAGGATCTGCGGAAACTCAGTAAAAATCTGTGCTGGCTTTGGCTGGGACAGAGTTAATATTCTTCATAGTAGCCTGTATGAAGCTGTATTTTGGATTTCTGCTGAAAACACTGTTGATAATGCAGAGATGTTTTTGTCGCTGCTGAGCAGTGCTCACACAGAGCCAAGGCCTTTGCTGCTCCTCACACCAACCCACCAGCGAGGAGTGCACAAGGAGCTGGGAGGGGACACAGGTGGGACAGCTGACCCCAACTGACCCAAGGGATATCCTATACCATGTTGTATCAAGCTCAGCATACAGAGCTGGGGAGAGAAGGAGAAAAGGGGGTACATTCAGAGTGATGTTTTCTCTTCCCAAGTCACCATTAGGTGTGATGGAGCCCTGCTTTCCTGGGGATGGCTGAACACCTGCCTGCCTGTGGGAAGTGGGGAGTGAATTCCTTGTCTTGCTTTGCTATTAAACTGTCTTTATCTCAACACACGAGTTTTCTCATGTTTATTCTTCTGATTTTCTCCCCCATCCCAGCAGGGAAGAGTGAGTGACGAGCTACAGGGGGCCTCCTTGCTAGCTGAACCACGACAAGCATTCTGCTTTATATTTCCTCTTCAGAGTCCTTATCTTATTCTCACTTTACTGGGTTTGCCCAGATAGTTTCATACAGGTGAGATAACTGGATAATGGATTACAGTTGTGCAGAGCAGAGTATTCCAGTGATACATGCAGATACAGACAGTTGTGATACCGTAACTAAAACTCATGTTGAAAGTCCTGCTTTCTAGCTCTCTCCTATGCAGGTGTATATATTATAAGATGGCAGACAGCACATGATGAAAATATGCTGTACCTAATATATATGTTTCTGTGATTTATCTGTGTGATTTTCTGTACTGTACACCACTTTGAGACATTTTTATAAATTATGGCATACAAACCCATTCATAATAGTACTTTAGTATTTGCTCTCCTGTAGCATCACCTTGGGAATCCAGGGGATATAATACTTCCTTTGGAGGAGAAATATCTATCTGTAGCTGCATTTGCAGCATAATCTGTACCATTTGTAGGGAATGCGTTAATAAAAATCTGTCTGTTCAGACTTACATTAAATATTTGGTTTTACACTATATTTAGGACCGACTGGCTGTCAGCCAAGACAGAGCGTATCACAAATCTAAAACACTAGGTGGAAAAATCATGTGACTGGCAGTTTAAAAAAAAAGTAGAATTGCAAAATGCTTCTTTTATCAGTGTATCACTTGATATTGTGCTATTAAAGTGCATGGGAAATAGGGTTACTGCAGTTTCTTCAGAAAATACGTATGATGCAATTGTAGTCATTCAAGGAGCAATTCTGTCAATGGGCTATTTGGTATTTCCACAAAGAAAAACCACATTTGTTACGGGGAAATGTCTGAGAACTCAGCAGTATTTTGCAGGTAGAGCCCGATACAAGCATGAAAGCAAGATCATGGTCTATGTGACAAGCTGTAACAGACTTACAGTAGGACTCCTGTGCAGTGTAGCTCTAGGTGACTGGCTTTGTTGCTTTGTGTCATTGATATGGGGGTAGAAGTAATTCACAGGTACATCACCAGGCCAGTAGTTAGAGACAGCAGGGTCAAGGCACTAAGAACTAAGGAGGTAAGTATCAGCAATGTTTAAAAGGCCTCCATCCCCACATACCTATTGTTATTCTCATATGATACAAGTGATTTAACTGCCCTGACTAGTTGGTGCGTATCTACTGTTTGTTACAAGAAGTGGTGCCTCTCTGATTGGGAATTGCTGTCCCCAAAATCCTCCAGACCTATTACAGCATTCCCTTGGCCTCTTACTTAGGAACCTGGTTCTCACTCTTTCAAAGTACTTTATCTCTCTTGCTATGCAGTGCTGCACTTACAGAAAATCATGTGTGCACACCTTCTTCATAGGAGTGGATAGCTTAACTTACCAATGTCTCTGAAAAACCCAGATGTGGAAAAAGTTACAGAATTACAAAGTGTTATGATGATTTCAGATCTATGCTACTCACCTAGCAAAGTTAGATGGGACCAATATGCCTCAACCTGGGCTGGGGAGATACTATTTCTTCTCTGGCAGATAGCTATCTTCTCTATTTCTCTTCTCCATTTCTCACGTATGCTCAATGCAGAAGCTAGAGGCTGAGGCTAACATTTTTAGAAGACTAACTGCAGGAAGCCACATAGGTTAGCTTTGGACCAGTCACACCACTTAATAATTTGGATGCCTTCAGAACCTTTTGTGCTAAGATGTTTTACAAAAGTCTTTTCCAGGTGTATGGGCCAGGCTCTGGTTTTAAATGCTTGGCAAATGCAAGGGAGTTCTTGCATCAGCTCTTGGAGATGCGTTTATAATGATTTTTAGGCATAGAAGAAGCTTTCCCCTGGAAGGTTTGGGCTAAGAAAAAGCCTTCTCCTGCTGCAGTGCCTAGCCCAGAGAGTGCTGTTCTTCACCTCGCTTATGGTGCTGGAGAGCTGAATGGTATATGCAGGCACGCAGTGCTGGCAGGAAGCACTCCCTGACCTTCTTAGACTGCAGGCAAACCTACAAGGAAACAATCTTAACTTGATATACCACCACCTTTCTTCCAGGGCCCCACCCTGTGCCTGCAGCCATTTCTGGGTAGAAGGCAGCAGCTGGTTAATAGTGTGGAGGAACAGTACATGATTGTTTAGGACAGGAAGTTGCAATATCCACTTGCAAGAATGTAATTGCTTTTGAGCTGGAACAGGGCCAGGGCGGTTGATTCCAGCTGGTAGGAACAGCTGCAGCTGCGAAGGTAGCCAAAACCAAACTGGGCCTGCTGCACAGAGGGAAAGGGGAGAGATGGAGCTTGCCAGCAACCTTCTGAACCCAGAAGTGTGCAGGGGAGGACCCTGCCCAGACGCCTCATCCTCCCTGCTTGCCTGTGCGGCCCATGGAAGAACCTGCAGAGGACCTGGCCAGGGACTGCAGCCAGCCCCAGCCCTGTGACACTTGGAGGACTCTGGAGTTTTGCTTGGACTCCAGATACCAGTGCTGATCACCTGTTTGCATCCACCCTCCCCTTCCCTTTTCTTCAGCTTCTTCTGCTTGATGTCATCCCTCTGCCTACCTCCGTTTACAGCAGCTTTCTCCCTTTCATCAGCTAAACCTTCTGGTCAACCCCCCTCTCTAATGCTAAGGGATTACTGTTTTGTGTATGTTGCGCTGCCCAAGGGCTTGTGTGTTTCCCACCACTAGGTCTCTGTTAGAATCATAAGCTCCTTCTGTGGGGCCAGTCTGCTCTTCTGCTGTGGCATCTAGCATAAAGCATCATTTTCCATAATGAAGGTTATAAGTAACAACAAACTTTGCATTGTGAGAGTGTCATGGGAATCTGTAGCTGGAGTGTGCTTGCTTAAACATGCACCAAAGCCTAACTCTGTGGTCAAAGAATTTTGCTGCCTTTGATACTAAAAGTCCTGTAGGATAATAATTGACCACATGAATCCAACACACAGATTAAACACAACTGTTCAAACAGTTTTGTGTTGGCTTTTTTTCCAACTTGAAATCCTTATTTGAAAACCTTAACAAAAAAAACCATGGAACTGAAATGAGTTTCATGCCACTCTGACAAAACAGTGGCTTGATTATGTGGCTGGGCTGTGAAACCACATGTTTTGCACACTCAAAACTTTCCCAGGTTTTCCTCAGCTGCACTTAGATTTCCCAGGGTTGGTTTTGCAAGTAAAGAGGTGTGTGTGACTTCTGAAGCATTACAAATCTTGACAGGTCTGCCAAGCTGTCTAATGCTGTCTGTTGTGGGCAAGAATGGAAAATAACGTTGCTTTTCCCTTAGAAAAAAACTTCTGTATTGCGCGAAGGCTCCTTGTGCTCAGGACTGCTTCCCACCACCTCACTCTGTGCCAGAGAAGGCTATGGACAGAAGATTGCTTCTCTTTCCCCATAGTGCCAAGTCTTCAATCAGCCCACGTAGCTTCTGTAACGATAAGTCTCTTTCCCTTGGCTCTCTTGAAGTATCACGTTGGGGAGCTGGATACTTGATATGGTTTCTTAGTACTCAAGGGCTTTTTTTTTGATTCACCATAGTCTTGAAGAACACTTTGATCTTACCCAGCTACCTTAGCCTGGTTTAAATTAAAGGAGAGCTTTGGGAAGAGTGCCAGGAGAAGTATTTACAGCATACAATATCGGCAACACAGTTATAAATGTTTATAAAAGAAGTAGGCAAGGAAATTACAGAAAGAGAACACTTAATCTAATCACAGCAAGCTCATATCTAGCAGGATCTTTTGGGTTTCACTGACTTGTAAATGCCCTAAAACCCTTTTCAGGGTTCTTGTTGCCTTTTGTATCTGCAGCTCAAGGAGCACTCTTGAGGACCAGCTCTGTCCTGGGTGAAAGGATCAGCTCTGTAACAGCTCCCTCTTGAAGACTTCCTTTCACTGTCCCCATCCCCCCAGGCAGAGCCTGCTTTATGCTACGTCCTCCATGTCTTGACAGAGCTCAGATGGGACCTATGGCCTTAATGCTTTGCTTTGGTGGCAGAACTGCCAGCATGTGTATTTCTGTGGTGCTCAGTTTCCACACACAATGCTTTGCATTTCCTGCCAACTTATATAGTAATAAATGTACTTGTTCTAAACCCATACACAGGATCAGTGATGATGATGTCTAGCTTATGACTGAGACTAGGCAAGGGAATAATCAACTATATGGGAGAAAAAAGGCTACAAGACACTTAGCCACTCCCAATGAAACGCTCAAAAGATGATCTGATGTTCACTTTTACTCAGATTAGAAATTAATCTTTTTTTTTTTTTTTCCCAAATAAGTTCTGTGGCTGGCTCTTTCAAAAATTATAGACTCCACTTGAAGATAATTAACTTTCAATTAATTTATGTATGGACATCTGAAATTACAAGGCTGAGTAAAATTAAGGGATAGTGCTATAAAAAAGATTGTTTTGTATACAGTTAAGAGCTGACATAATTAGGAAGCTTTCCTTTCATACTTGCGTGTCACTAAGTACTTCTGTTGCAATCTCAAGTTTGTACATGGAGGGACAAAGCACTCAGGCAGATGTGCTGTGAATGCTGGCTGCAGCCTCCTTGGCACAAGACATTAGATTATCCTGTCTGGCACCATCAAACAGCTGGGCTGATATTCTGAAAATAATCAAAAAGAGTAGTTAGAATGATAGAATGATTTGTGTTGGAAGGGACCTCAAAGATCATCTAGTTCCAACCCTGATTAAATTTGACTGTGGATCTGGACAGTGGATCAATGTTTTTTGATCCACTGTTTTGGTTCACAATCAAGTAAAACAGCTTTCCTGTTGGTTGAATATGTCCAATAAATATTAAGAAATGTAAGAAATCAAGGTAAACAAGCAGCTTGGTTGGCTAATTGCTTTAACGTGTATTAAGGAAGGTATTGTGTTTTTTCCAGCTTTTGAGTAGTCCACAGATCTTTCTCACATTCTTTGCCATATGTCCTGATGCCTACCCACTTCAGAGCTAGAACTGACTTACAATGGGGAAAAGGTATGACTTCTTTCCAAACACAAGGCTGTATCCCTCTTCTCCTCTACAGCGAGCTTGGAATGTAAAATCTCTCTCAGTCAAAGAAAGAGCTTGTTCAACAGCTGTTAATGACTGATTTCACTTACTCATGTATAGATGTTTGTAGGGATGACCTGATAAGACACTGTGACCTCTTATGCATCTATGGCAGCACAATTTTTGGGAGAATGCAGAGCATCCATTTCCATGCATGGAGTCTAATTTCTAGACAACTAACAGAGATATTTTTTTAAAAATGTTGACCTACTGCTGTTCTGCAGAACATGCAACTCCAGACACTCCAGCAGATATTCAGTACAGTGTTGAATTTACAAACATGAGGTCCACCTTGTGCTTCTCCAATGGTTACCATCATTTCTGCAGCTCCATGCACTGAGAGAAGCAGAGAGCTTGCCATCCATGGCCTCCTCCAGTCCCTTACTGGCTACGTGACAGAGGCAAAAGACATTGGTGGGAGCATGGAGGTGCTTGAGATCACTTACTTCCTTAGCTTTGAACAGTCAATAATGATGAAATTAAATAACAGTTTACGTGCAAATACAAATGTAATAGTATAAATTAATTAATAACAGCAAAGTGTTTGTTTAAGTTTGTTCTACATCAAAGCTGAAATTCAGTTCAGCTTGCTTTGTGTATTTAGTTTCAGTGATCAATGGGAGACTGCTCATTGTGAAGACTCATGTGAATGTATGATACGTTGTTTGTTTTTCTAAAACGACTGCAAAAACACATATTCTGTTGCAGTCAATGATAATGTTTTGGAATTCATCCTACAAAGGATACATACAAAGCTGTCTAAGCAGTTAGGAGAAAGTCTTTACAATTCATTTTGTAGCACAACAATGTAAGCTTTTAAATTATGTATTACAGATGTAATTCCAATTACTTTACACACTATTTGCAGCTCAAGCATTATTTGCTGAAGAGATACTGGCCAAAACATGAACCAGCTTGTTCTGGTGGGTACACAACTGAGCAGGGAGGAGCAGCAGAGTGTGTGGGGAATAAGCTGCTGGGACATGGTTGGCTGTTGTATTGTGAAGCCTCAGCCCCAGGGCACAGAGTATGTATGGGCAGAGGAAAAAACAATAGATAACTGTGTTGTTGTGAAATGTGGATTATTTAGATATTACCTGATGAATTGCTTTCTCCTGTGTACCCTGGAATAACCTGATGGTTAAATTACTGGCTTTAAACAAGATCTGTTTTGATCCAGTCTTCCAGCAACCTAGTATGGAGACAGCTTCAGAACATACTGTAACAATAAACACCTAAAAATGCATTTACCTGAGAAACACTTTCACTTCAAAAGACTCATAAATGTCTTGCTGTAACATTTCTGGATTTTACTGAACATGTGCATAGAAAATACAATAAAACGATACTCGAAGTGGCTTCTTTGTATTTAGGCAGAATGCCATAAAATGTTATTTTAGGTCTCATTGTTTAAGCAGAGTGATGCTGTTGCTTGTTACCTATTTGTGAACTTCTCTGAAATGTCTCTCTGTGAACGTAATTAACTAAGGACTGACTTTCCACACTTTGCCAAGAACAAAAAAAGCCAGAATTAATTCTTTGTTGTTCACTATTTACTGGTTAGTTTTCTTTTTTTAAAACACATCAATTTTTCAGAAAGGGAGGTAATCTGTTTACAGTTTCGTTCTGTGAAGGGCTCTTACAACACTTGAGAGAAAAACCTGTCTGCTGGCCTCTCTTCCTTGCAATGTTTGCAACGCATCCACAGCCAGAAGAAAAACAGTCAAGGAAATAAATCTGTAAAAAGCAGAGAGTGCCTGTAAACAGCTCCACAGAGTAATAGGGTACAAATCCACCAAGGGCTGTATTCAGATGGGTAAATTGACTAGCTCCATAACTGTGTGCAAGCCAGAAAGAGAAATAAATGTTACTACCAAAAAACAAACCGATCAAATATGGTAGCTGGGGAGGAGAGAGCGGGTCTGGAAGCATTCTTTCCTAACGTGCCTGACAAGACCTGAGCATGCTCATGTTTCAGTCTTGCAGCTCCCACTCCATGCTCCTCTTGTAGGGAGGTGGTTATGTCATGGCCCCACAGACCCTCTGCTCCTCTGGGGTCCATGGGACAGTCGTGGACTGGCTGGAGCTGGCCTGGTGTTCCCAGCTGGGAGAAGAGCCAGGCAGTGGACCCTCAGGCATAGTATCCTAATGACAATCTGTCAGTACATGACCTAGCATGCTCAACGATGTGCATGTCCTCTGTCCAAATGAAAAGCTTTGCCTGACCCTCTCATCTGTTCCAAAGGGTGACTCTTGTGTGTCGGGTTTCTGATAACTCACTTTGATGATGTTGCTGAGTAACGGGGTAGTGGGAGGCCTGTAATGTGCTTGAGATCTGAGCTGCCAAAGACTCAAGGGAGTTTACTTAATTGGAGATCTCCACCAAAATCTGCCGCAGTCAATAGAAGACTTGCACTGACTCTAGAGCTTTTTGGATCAGGTTCCAAATGATTAATTCCTCATAAACAAAGGAAAAAAGAGTCAGACCTGGAAGAATGACAAAATTTGGTCTTATAACTGTCATACTCATTATAAACTGAGTTACATGGTTATATAGCCCCTAATTATCTCGTAATCTTCAGTGCTGTGTGAATATTAATATTTACATACCATCTGGACATGTAGTATGATTGCTGTGTGCTATAGTTCTGTGAGCACTTGCCCTTCCAAGAAATGCCTGTTCAAGAGGGGAACAAAAAAACTCATATGAGAGAATAAAGTTTAGCCCGTAGGAGCAACTTCCAAGTGAATTGCTGAAATGCCAGAGTTGAGTATGATATAAACTGCAAAAATGCTCACTGAGAGGGGAGCATAGAAGGGAGAAGAGACAGAAGGTAGTGGAAGAGGACAAGGACCTTGAGTTCAGATATGTTCATGTGCAGCTTTCAACCAAACATTTTTATTATAGCTAGGTTTAATTCTGCACTGTTAAAACAGTGAGGGCACGGCCAGGAAGAGGAGAGCCTAACAGATAGGGTATTCAGCCCAAAGAAGATGGTATATGCATTGTTTCCTGCCAGCTTTATGCTTGTGTTTTACATTACACAATTGATATGGCCTTAATTCAGCTTCTTTGTGCATTGATCCCAGACTTGTGGGATTCCTAGGAAAGGAAGCAAAGGCCCTCATTTTTGCTGACTGTTGGTAAACAAGAGATTGTGTCAGAAGACACTGAGCTGTTGCCAGTTTAGGCAGCAAGGCCTCTTCTCCCCCAGTGTGCAAAGCCAGTGTGCCAAGTTCATCTTTTCTATGTGTGAAGGACAGGTGCTACTAGGTGCAGCACTGTGGCATGATTGAACATAGCCTGAAGGACACATTAATTATAGTCTGAGTTCTTGTGTGTAACTAAGCAGTGCAGCTCAAAGATGGGAAAGACAATCTCCCTTTTCTTCTCTTAGCCTTTCATAGAGCACAGGCAGCTGCAGAGTTAAAATGTGAGGTAGGGTGCTTCATAAGTAAATGAGTAGAGAAGCAACTGCCAACACCTACCTGTAACTCATACAGATGCAATCACTTTTTTTACATTAGGGAACTGAGGTGAGGCCCTTGAGTTGTGTTATGAGGAGGAAACGTAGCACCTTGCATTGGCATTGCACCTGGAGGAAGTGGCAAGGAAAGAGGGATCCATGCAGACATGACATTGCAGCTCAGACAGCGCTCGGGTACCAGGTTAAAACGGGAAGCCTCTTGGGGAAATCAGGCAGCATTTCCTTCCAGAACAGGAGTTCACAATCTGCTTTTTTTTTTTTTTGCCACTGGAGGTCCACAAAGCCTTTTATGGGTAGGCTGTGAAGGGCTTTCAGCTGTGGATGTTTGTGATGGAACCAGCAGATCATTAGTCTCACAGTCTCTTCCATCCTTCCTGGGACTGGAGCCATTTACAGCTTGAACTGACCAGAGAGCTTGGAGCTGTCAGTCAGCAAATTATGTCAGTCAGCAATGTCCTGTGTTATATATAATGGGTTCTGGATACAATTTGCACATTTTCAAGAAATAAAAAAAATAAAGAAGTCCAAGGCTGACTTATCTGCTTGAGCATCCTTTAAAAGGAATAGTCAGAAATGCTGGTGGAGAGGGTTGGGCAGAGCAAGTGCATGCTGAGGCAGAAAGGAAAGCTCAGACTGAACACTGCAGTGTTAAAAATGTTTTTTTGGATTTACCCAGATAAAAAAGTTCTGACTGACCAGTCAGAAAAAGATAAAGCCAACACCAATTTTATATAGTGGTCCTGTTCTGTAGAATTTGAACTGTCAACCAGAAAAAGCCTTTTCAGTCTGTGCATGTCGCCCAGGAGAGAGGGCAAACGAACCAGAGATACCATGGCAGTTATATGTGTCATGACTGAGGAAGCCAGGTAGTAACATTTGTCCACAAAATTTCTATCACCTTATTGAGGTTTACCCCCAGTTGGCAGCTGAGCCCCACGCAGCTGCTTGCTCACCCTCCCCCCATGGGATGAGGGAGAGAATCAGAAGTAAAAGTAAGAAAACTCATGCATCGATATAAAGACAGTTGAACAGGTAAAGCAAAAGCCACACACACAAGCAAAGGAAGACGAGGGATTCATTCCCTGCTTCCCACGGGCAGGCAGGTGTTCAGCCATCCCCAGGAAAGCAGTGCTCCATCGCAACTAACAGTGACTTGGGAAGACAAATGGCATCACTCTGCCTTCCTCCTTCTTCCCCCAGCTCTACATGCTGGGCATGACGCCGTATGGTATGGAATGCCCCTTGGGTCAGTTGGGGTCAGCTGTCCCAGCTGTGTCCCCTCCCAGATCCTTGTGCACCCCCAGCCTCCTCGCTGGTGGGGTTGGTGTAAGGAGCAGAAAAGGCCTTGGCTCTGTGTGAGAACTGCTTAGTGGTGATGAAACTATCTCTGCATTTTCAACACTGTTTTCAGCACAAATTCCAAACACAGCCCCATACCAGCTACTGTAAAGAAAATTAACGCTATTCCAGGCAAAGCCAGCACAGATTCTTAATGATGTGACTTCTGCACACTTACTCGTGTGTTTGCTCTGTGTGGTTCTTTATGCCTAACTGATGGCTTGGGACCACATCTCTCATCTTCAGGTGTAGCTGCTCTGAAGTTAACATATAAAATAAGCTATGACTGAGTCCATTCAGGTCCAGGAGTAGCCTGAGCACAGATCATATTTCCATAGTTGAAGTCAATGTGTAAAATGCCTGGATGCAGGAAAGGTTTGATTCCTACAACTCCATCCCAAAGCAGGCAACATTGTGATGACTAAAGCTATCAGCTGGGATCCTCCAGTTTTTTTATGAGCTCTTCCCAGCTGAGACATAGTGGCTTTGATTCCTGCCTGACCAGAACAGGGTCACCTCGGTTGTCTGTTGATTTCAAACGGTTCCACTTTCTTCTCAAGTGGGCTGAGAGTTCACATGGCAGTTATGTTGTCTGAGCTAGGAATTGGTAACAGACAGCTGGAACATAACATAGACAGCTGAGCTGTCTTGCAAGTGAGCCTATGGTTTGCCACTGCATGTGAGCACCTTACAATTAACATAGCAGTTGAACAGAGAGCTTAGATACTCTTCAAAGACCTGGCAGGCTTTTGGTTCCTTGGGGGGTGAAAACTTTCTGAGGTGTCTGAAAACATGACCTGGCTCAAGGCAAGAGGTTTGAGTGGTGGAATAGTCAGCGGGTGTGATGTTTGGCCTCTTCCCAGGCCAGTGTGAACATGCCCTTACTAGTGGGGTTTGACAGGAATCCAGCCCAGTCTCTGCTCTCTGGTCTGACTCCACAGACTCTCTAGCATGGTAACTGTGGCTGCAGAAAAGCAGACTGGTTAAAAGTAATGGACAAGTGCCGACCTATCGGTGGATATTCTTGTGTTCCCAGGCTTTTTCTCTGTCATGATCATAGGTCCATGACAAACAAAATAAACTATAGAGATAGTCAGAATATAAATGGCTAATTCACACCTAATTGCTATGTTTAAAGCTAGTACACTGCTCAGGACACACAGACTTTGCTTGACTGGAGACATGGACACATTTCCCTTTGTTTCAGTTACAGCACATGGTATCCTAATTCTACAGTAGAGAGGAGGCAAGAGATTATGTTATGCTGGTCAATGTACACAAAGGTTTATGCTGTAAATGTTTCCAATTGCAACACTGAATGTCTCCCATCTCCTGTCCTCCTAGGTTTTGTAAGCAATCTGGAAATATCTGCAGTAAAACTATCCATGCTCAGTGTTGTTCTAAGCCACAAAACTCCAAGGAACAAGAGTATGAGCACACTGGGGAAAGAAATCTTTGTGGGCAAGGGATTCCCTCTTGAAGGTGGTCTGGGGGTGCCTTTCAAAATGAGGTGGAGGAACATCAGTTTTCTGGTTCCAAATGCTGCACTGCTGTTTTCTATCATTGGTAATGGCAGATTCATTTTTAGTCTAGAGGGTGGGCTTCCTTTATTTTAATTGTAACAGTTCATATGCCACAAAAGAGTTTTATTTTTAACATATGTTCCCTGGTATATCACTCGGAATGAATTACACTCCTTTAAAAAGACATTTGACCCAGTACAGGATATTTCTTTTTATACTAGTTGTTTGGAAATGTTAACACTCAAATGATCACGAGCATCCTTTGAAGTGAACACTGGCCAGGAGATCAATTGCTAAAATTAGCACCTTGGTTGTTTTTGCTTTAGTCAGTCTGCTTGAGGTCTCTATAAAATACGAGTTGATTGTTTTACAGCTTGGAGGTTATCTTTGACATCTAAAGGGGCAAAGCACTTAATTTTCTCCTCTTCCCAGTTGGGGTTTTCAAGTAGAGAAGCTCTGAGTCTTGAGTCTCCAGAATTTCCCTATTTGACAAATTGGATTACAGCAATTTTGATTCAAACAACCAGGACAGATATTCTGGTCTTGTGCAGGCAATGAGCACAGAGGAGTCTCCAAAGCACCAAGTTTGTAGGTTATCTGCCAAACAGTATCACTAGTGGGTTGCACTAGAAGTTGATGTAAGGGGAAAAATCTAGTGAGTTTGAGTGCTTCAGTATTAGATTGGCTATCATGAGGCACCAGCAAGGCTGCTATTTTCAGGCAACACCTTAAGCCCTGGAAATCAGACCTCTTTATGGAGTCTCAAGGCACCTACAGTCATTAGTCACTTAAAAAAAATCCTGACTCTTGTTTGGATAAGGCTTAAAGGATACCGCAAGGTTATTTTCTTTCTCTTTCCCTGCTTTCAGAATAGAATATGCTCCCGAGGAGCTTAATCTTGTGGAAAAGCAAGGCGTTTTCTGGGTTGCAGACTGCTGCTCAGACAGTTCATACAAACCTTTTTGGGAAGTAAAGAAGGAATTTTACCTCCCCCAAACATTTCTCCCCTTTTGCTAAGAATATTTGCAGATTATGCCTATGTTTGCATAACAAGAGATAAGACACACACCCCTTGGTGTGAAATATACTTTAAGGAATTTGAGCTGTGATTTATTTCCCAAATATATAACACTATAACGCAAGCTTCATCTATTACCTATGCTCTGAGATGATGGCAACCTGTGTGCACCAAAAAGATTCATTAATAAACATTTATTTGTAATGCAGCAGCAAAGACACACAGCAGTTTTGTGAATGTATCAGAAAATCCAACTTTATGGCACATAGCTCTCCAAAAGAGCAGCAAGAAAACCCTTCCAGTACACAAACAGCTACGTGCTTTAGGATATGTTGGAACTTCTTGAGATAAAATGAGGATGGGTCTAAATTTCTGGCAAGTTAGCAGTGTCAGAAAATCACCATAAATTCTTCTGTGTGAGGTCTGAAGTGCAAAATAAAACCTGAAGAGGCCATCACAGAAAGGGGCAACATTACCTGGTTTGAGATAGCAGGAGGGAATGCAAATTATACATCCACAGTAGTATGAGAGGTTTTAACTTTCTGCTGGATTTTATTGGTATCGTCAACAACCACTTCAGTTTTTCTGTGACTGTGATGCATTGTGTCCTTGGCAACTGTTAAGGAAAAAAGACTCATGACTCACTCTTGCAAAGGGCTCTGTTAGAGGAAGAGACTTTCTACTCTGAACTAATACTGGGATTTTTTTGAGGGGTACTTTGCAAACCTGCTTGCCTTCTCCACTTACTGGGCTTCATGCATCACTAGAGGAAGGAGGTCATCATAGCAATACTGAGTAAGAGTCGTGAACTGATGCTGATGTGGCTGGCTTGGGAAAAGCCAGCAGTCTGGGATCCTGGTCCATGATGTGTAATTAATCACTGGAACTTACTTCCTCAAGTTGTCATAGAAGCAAAATAAACTTCATGATCTGAAACAGTTGTATTAGTTGATATTATATAGGAATCTTAAAAGGCAAATAAGGTCCCAGATGTCAATGCAGTGCCAGTCCTTAAATGGGTAAGGAAGAAGCTTTTCCTATGACTGGGCCTCTCTAGAACAGCTCAAAATGCACTCAAATGGTGGCTCTGGTCACCAT
>VZTU01008212.1:0-10094 GCA_013400835.1 Zapornia atra
ATATTATTTGGGCTCCCCCCCCCGCCCTTCAACAACACGCCCCAGGTCCCAGAATTCCCTCTTGACAGTTTGCAGGCTACACTTTGCGATTGCATCTCTGCCTGCTTGAACTATCAGTATTGGGTAATAGTCAGTCGATCTTACCAGCCCTGGTAGCCTTCTGGTAATGTCCCTTATCCGGGCTCCAGGGAGGCAGCACACCTCCCTGTGTGTAGGATCAGGTCTACATATAGGGCCTTCTGTCCCTCTAAGAAGGGAATCCCCTACTACAACTACCTTTCTCTTCTGCCTAACAGAGGCAGTCTCAAGGCGTGCAGATGGTCGCCTCACTCTAGGCTTCCGCTTTCTCTGAGGCAACTAACTTCAAAGTTGGCCAGTTGATCTCAGAGTGCTTTAGAATATACTAGAACACTTCAGAAAACCGTGACCAGACAATTCAGAATAATACACAAAGATTAAGGGAGCCACTTTCAATGGATCTGTAAGTGAAGTTTATCAAGTTTGCACATGGCAACAGAATGTTGCTGCATCACGCAAGCATTCACAGCCTTGAAACAAAGCCTTCACGCAGAACATACCTGGAAGAGAAACCTTCAGAACACAGAACTCTGATAGCATTCTTGTTTTATTAATTCACACAGACACAAATAAATTTACAGCAGTTGAAGAAATAAATGGTGGGATTTCTGTTTTAACATCATCTTTGAAGACGTGGTTTTAGCCATTCCATTTTCAAGCCAACACATTACAGGCACCAACTGGAGTCATCTAGTATGAATTCAAGCCTCAGTCACTCAATCGAGTAAGCTGATGCTCAGTACCAGCTCCAATTCCTTGTGCTAGTTTTGTCCCTGTAAAAGAAGTTTTGTTTGCAGTCAGCACTGAGCTCTATGAACCTGTTACATCACACTAATGCTCAGAACCATTTCTCAATATAAACTTCATTTGTACTGGGCAGGATTTTCTGTTCCCACACCATTAGCCCATTCCAGAAGACCATCCAGAATTAACTTATCCTGTAACCATCAGGCCTGCAAGCTTTCCTCAGATTTCTTCTGATTTATACTGGATAAAGCTATATAAAGTTCTATTAAAATTAGTTATGACTAGAAGAAGCTTTTTCTTTCAGTTTTCATGTCTAGTCCATCCACTACCATCTGATAATCCTTTTTATACTACTTACCTAGGGACCACTGAACTTATAAGGAAGTCTTCACTCTAGATGTTTTTCCTAGGCTTGTCTAGCCTAACACTTCAGAAACCTGGAAATACAAGATTTATGTGAAATTGGTATTAAGACTCAGGTAACATGACAGACACCTGACAGTTCAAAACCTAACTACAAGCTGTTCTGAATTCAATAGAGTTCTTCTGGTAACTTCCCGAAACTCAGTCATCTCACAAACATGTTCCTCTCTGCATGATCCAAAGACGAGTCTCAACCTCACCTTTGGGTTCAAGAGAGAACTTTTATACCCCTCTATCTTGGCCACTTAAGACACTGCCAGACTTAAGAGGGCAAAGCATGAAAGGGGAGTAGATTATAGCACGAATTTCCCCTTACTAAGACGATCTGAGCTTACCATTTACTCAAGAGGTATCACAATGCAGTTGAAATTTGTTCGTTATCAAGCATGATCTAAAGTGTTCTGCAATTGCCATTAACACTGGAGCACACTTACCTTCCAGCAGAAAGTGTCTTTCATTCCTAAGAAGTCCTGAGCATTGCTTCCAATTTAGGTGTGCTCATCCATGCCTAGAATATTTAAATCAAATTGCCGAGACCCCTAACCAGCACAAAACCCCCAAAGTTACTCAACTCTAATTTATATTATGCCTAATTAAGGATCTTCTTAAAGCTTCTACAAAGCTGCAAACACCATTTACATAAAATTGCCCAATCAGAACTAGAGCAAATAAGGTTCAATGTTGAAGAGGTTGTTTTCTAAACAGTCTATTTAAACTACATCAACACCTTTTGAAATATACGATCAATAAACAATGGAGGGTTTATTATGCCTAAATTGCTTAGTGTTGATACAACCCTGAAGCTGTTAATTTCTAGATTTAACAGACTTTTTTACCAGCCTACTCATTGGTACCTTGTGCCTACTTAAATAATGTAACAAATTACACAGCGCTCAAGAGACCTCAAAAGCCACTGCTGCAGGCATACTGTAAGACTGCACCATCCGTGCCTTCTGTTTAAACATTTTCAAGTCCATTTGAATTTAAGTGCCTGAAGCATTCAGTACCCTCCATACTGCAGGCTAGACTTGTAATTTTCTTGATACAGCCTACGAGAAACCACTGCACTAAATTGGATTTAAGGTCTGTGCAGCTCCATGTGTGTAATTAAGAGTAGAAAGGTACAAACATTTTGTTTTCCCACAGGAAGCATTTTAGGTATTGTTAGTTTTAAGAGAAATGGAAGATCACAGAGCCACCTAGCATAGGAGTATTTTAAATTTAGAAAGAACAGGTAGGACATTAAGATCTCAGCGTAGGCACTGATGATCTCCCTGTGATACCAGCACCATCAGATGCACACTCTGAGATCCGTGGTACAGGATCTCAGCATCCAAAGCCTGTCGTTATCTAACCAACCCCACACCCGGATACGTGGTGAGGTCGGTACGGCCCCTTACCTACCGGCGTTCAAAGGCACAGCTCCAGAACCCCACCACTTCCCACGGCAAGGCCTAGTGAGCTCAGCCTTCTGCCCGCGCTGGGAACGCAGCGCGGCAGGCCGGCGGAAGAGACCTTCCGGGGCATTTACAGGCCTTGCCGACACCTCGGGACGCTTTCAGCAGCCTTCCTCCCCACCGGGCGGCCGCCATGGGCGAGGCAAGGCCCACGCCAAGCACTGCGGAGGGAAAGACAAGTCAGCCCGGCGCAGCGAGGGGAAAGGAGGCGGGTTGAGACTGGAAGGGAACCGCATGTGCCTCACGACAGGATGCAGGGCGGAGAGGACGGCTCCGCGCTGGGTTTCTGTGAGGGAAAGGTGCTCTATCCCCCTGTGTTGACTCCTCGGACCACCAGCAGGCCCCGAGAGGGCAAGATGTGAAGGGAACTCCCGAGCAGGTACTGCCCCTTCCTTCCCCCCCGCCCCAACCCCACGCACCGTCCCTTCGGGGCCCAGCGCTCCTCCTGGGAGCGGCTGCAGCGGCCTTACCGCAGTGCCGTACCGCACTAGTCCTACCACAGCGGCGGGCGGTGGAGAAAGGGATCAGGCTCTTCCTCCCGGGGGCTTAAGTACCATCCCACCGCTCCCGCGAGACTCTACGCGGCGCCCGGGGGCGGGGCAGCGGAAGCCAGCGGGAAGGGCGTTGCTGTCTATTGGTTAGAGCTCGCACACGTGACCCACCCTCGGGGGGCGGGTTGGCTGCTGCGCCGTGCGCGTGCGGAGCCGGCGGTGGGCGTGCCGCGCACCATAGCTCCGAGCGAGCGGCGGGTCGCAGGGAGGGGTTGGGCCGTTAGGCTGCGCCGCGCCTCCGCTGCCGCTGCTCTCCGTGCGGCTACCCCCAGAGTACCGGGATGGCCGGTGCCTCTGGGCTGCTGCCGTCGGGGACGAGGAGGCGGCCGTCTGCCTCGGTGAGAACCGTCCGGATTGCTCGGCTGCACCCCCTGCGCAGTCAGTCAGGGGCCGGGCGGGGCTCTCGCCTTCTTTGGGTCACAGGCGTCGATGTCTGCCCGGGCCAAACTGTAGGACCTGGAGGCCTTTAACAGAGAAAGCCAAGCGCCCCCGGTGTGCAGTAGCAGCCGCGCCGCGGCTCTGAGAAACTAAATGCTGCTGATCTCCGTCTAAACTCCCGTCTAAGCCCTCTTAGGATCTGCCTGCACGGAGGGTGCAGTAAGCCGCAGGCCTGTGCTAATGCCCTGCTGACATGGCAGCACGTGTGGCGCACAGAAGAGCCCGCCTGGGCTGCAGTTCGCAGGGTGGAACCAGGCCTGTCGTCCGGTGAGCGCACAACGTGGAGGCGAAACACACTGTGCCTCAGCTGAGATGTGGCCGCTGACTTGGGATCTTACTAAGATGTTGTAGAAGAGTACAAGCAGATTAGCATCAGGGGAATCCGTAGGTATTTGTAGCACAGTCTTTGAATGTTGACCAGCGTAGGTGGGAACCGCATCTTGCTTGCTGTGGAGTACTGAACTCAGTGAAAGTCCCTGCTTTACAAAGGAGATTGATTCTATGTCAAGCTCAGTTCCTTCTTCTCCAGTACAGAATGTCAACTGGCACCCCTGTTCACACAGCAAACCAGTGATCAGTATCCATCCCAGCTGAGCATTCAGATATAATCCTACTCCTTTTTCTGCCCCTGCAAGAGCTTTCTTCTCTCTTGCTCCTACAGACTTTGCACTGTTTGCCTTCTCTCTGGCTCCATGAAAATTATTTTCACATCTGACAGTAACAAAACTTCAAGATGAGGAATGCAGAGACCACCTTTTCTGTAGGTCCCAGTTTCTTGGGCAAACACTGTAACCATTAAGTTACTACCTAAAAGACTGCAGGCATTTTTATGTGCTTCAGACTTTTTGCCGAATAAGCTGCTCAGCTGGGCACTGAATCTGACTACAAGCCTGGATATCTCAGGGACTTGTCAGAAAGCCCACATTTTCAGATGGATCCTGGATCACTTAACTAGGAGTTTCAGTTTTGGAAGCCTGACTAGTGAACATAAAAACGTTTAAAGGGGGAAGGAGTGAGTATGGACAGTTGTTAATAGAACAACACTTAAGATACTTAACGTGCCTCCTTTATTCCACACTGGTCACCTCGTGGTAAAGAAAAGCCTTTGTTTCTTTTTAGTATGAGAAGTTAGGTTCTACACACAGCCAGGAAAAACTGTTAGGCATCTGGTCAGCCATCCCAGTAGATGATGTTACCATCTATATCTATTTACATTAGGTCACTTCCACTTCAGTTAGTCATGGAGAAGAATACCCGAAGGTCTGCATTTTGAAGTTAGCTGAGTTGCAGCAGAGTGCCTTGGTTATTTTGTGGATTTAATGTTGAGCTGTTTAAGGAGTCTGTGGTGATGTGAACTCAGTTGTTCACATCTTGAAGATACGATATGAAGGAAAACCAAGCAAGCAAAATCTTGATGTGGCCATCGGTCCTTGCAGATAGATGACAGTATTGACAGGTTTGAGAACTTACAATGTAGCAGATGTGGTTGTTGATGGTGGGGGCCTTAGGGGGTTATTTTGGGGGTTTTATATTTTAAATTCATGCTGGAAGTAGATTAAATGCCACTTACAGCCTGTCTGCTGTCAAAATACCCTTTTTGTTTTGTTCTCAGAGTATATGTTAGTTAAAATTAGAGCCTGTAGAATAGAACAAAAATAATAAAATCTTTGGAGAAGGGCAAGCAAGAATTGTTATTTCTTTCCAGAGGCAGAAATAGCAATTCATTTCTTTTAGAAGCTGAAGTTTTCTGTAACTTCTGCTCAGTGCATCTCTTCTTGTTTGATTAATTACTTCCATGGCTGAAAATTTTGGTTACTTCTTCCTAGCAATATGTTTGAATAGCAGTTAAATAGTATTTTTCCAACTGAAAGCAAATTTTATATAAGAAAAATGCCAGTTAGTTTGCTAGTGAACTTCCTTGCTGAATAAAATACCTGATAAAGAGATTATTCTTCAATCTTCTACCTTATGGAAGTATTTTCAGTTGAGTAGGGTCAGGGAAGATTAATACTGTATAAACTGATGAAGCAATATGCAGAAGTTCTCTTATTGTCACTGTTCAAAGCTCCTAATGCTTCCTTTTTTTTTTTTTTTTTTTTAACCACAGTTGAGCAGGAGGAAAAAGGCAAAAGTAAGATATTGTGAGATAATAGAGATAATCACACCTCTACTCATTATGCCATTATCTACTCTGGTGCCATTATCGAGCACCAAACTAGCTCCTCATACCTTTGGCTGTTTAATTGTTACCACTATAGAACTATTAGCCCCTTTTAGCTACTCAGTCAGCCTTTGGTGTATCTGACATCACTGTATTTCCATCCATCTTATTCTGCTGTCTTTGGGCTTCAAATCTGATGTCGGGCTAAACACCCAAATAAAATAAGCAGATGCTGTAAATAATACTTTGTTTTCTTCTGTAAAGCAGCAAATTTTGAGGAATAAAAGAAGTCATGATACTCCATCTCTGCCAATGTGTATGTATAATGTTTATGTCAGCAAAGATAGGCAAGATTTAGAGATGAAATAAATGCAAAGCTTTATTTTCTGTGCTTGTTAGGATTCTAAAGATAAAGTTCTAAACCAGAAATAATTTCTCAGGTAATTTAAAAATGTTGGGTGAGCTGGCAGTCTTAAAGAAGAACAGTCATTCCAAAGTTGGGTGTTTTGTTCCTTTTTAGACTAAGGGGCCCCCATGAGATTCCCCTTATTTTCCATGCATTGCAATTCTGTCTGAATTTTCATGGACTGCAACTCACCGTTAGAATTCCAGGTGTGAATAGAGTGGCTTCTGTGGACCTGCCGTGAGCCATGAGCTACAGCCTCGGCCCTGGACTGCAGGTTGGCATTTGGTGGTACACTAAAGCTCCCAATCTGTTGTTCTGCAGTGGGGGCCAAGCTTTGGGGAAAGTCCTGATTCCTGATGCTTCTGTCTATGTATTTTCTGTTCTGTTTAAGATATATTGGTATTTTTGTAAAACAAAATTTTATGTGAGAGTCAAGAAAAGCATTTGTTAACACTGGGAACATACATTGGTGACACAGACTATTTCAGATATCTGAATCTTTTAATTCTTCTTAAGTATTCTCTCAGCTTCCAGAAAACAGGAGTGTTAACTGTCTTTTCCTTGCCTGGAAACGTATTCTAAATTTGATTCTGTTCCAAACACTTGTTCAGCAAAACCGACTGACAGTTGCCCATTTCTGGACCAGAGTTTATTACAAGGAAAACATAATTGAACCCTCTGTGGAATTCTCTAAGAGTTCTGGAGAGGAAATGCAATATCCTCTTTGTAGCACAGAGTGCCCGGTTTTGCTACTACCTTCCCAGTGTAACCTCAGACAAGTAACTCAATTTCTGTCCCACGTTCTCTTGCTTTGTAAAAAGCAAATATTAACTTGCCACCCAATAATTTGACAAATCTGAGTGAATGTTTGCAGAGCGCTCTGAGAGCTTCAGATGGAAAATGTTATAAATAAAGTCCAAGCCTCTGCTAGCCAAAGAGGAAATTTACAATAAGTTCTTACTTTACATAGTGAAATAAAAATGTTCAAGTGTATAACCAGATGAGACTAAGACTGATCTAAAATTAAATGCAGGAGGCAATTTTTGACCTTTAAACAGAAATTATATAAGCACTCTTAGGTTATAAATAGCCCTTTGTTTTCCTTCTCTTTGTCTAACACTCCGAAGAAACACAGGGTTAGTTGTTTGTTATGAAGAGATAGGGCAGTGCTTTAGAGTGGAAACAATTGTTCACTGTTCTTTATTTATACAGTACCTATAATGTTTGTAACTAGCATTTATGCTTTACTTAGCACTTTTTTTTTTATCCTCAGAAAGCTGCAGAAATACTTTCTAGTCCTGAAAATGACAACACCAGAAAAAAAACCACTCACCAGCCCATTTCAAGTGCGACAGCTTCTTTCCTCCTTCCCCAGTTTGATACGTGGCAGAAGAGCAAAAAACCCAGTGCTGAACTATTGTTAAACTGGCATGTAAACACTCATATATTATTTCCTTGTTTTATTATTAATAATAAGGCATGAAACATGTCCACCCTTAAATTAAAGCATTTTCATTAGCATGAAGGATAACGATACAGAATTCTTCACAGAACAGTGTATGTATGTGCATATTTCCAAATAGGCTTATTTTCAACACAAGTAATTTCCTTGAACAAGTGCTTAATTAATAGCAATTGAATTTTGAGTTAAAAATGAAAAGAAAAAGTTCAACAGAACCCACCTGTAACTGTACCCTGAAGTCAAGGAATGGCCATTGGTGAGAAAGCAAAAGTATGAAAAAGCCACTTTTTGTTTTCCCTCTCTGTATGATTTCCCTGGGGGCTGTACTATGGGAATAATGTCCTTGACATTTAAATATATGTAAAGCAAATGGCTTTATTAGTTAACTCAGTTTGTTTAATTTGAATTTTTAACCATCTTTCAAACCCATTCATTTGCTGCATAACTTTACACTGAGAACAAGTGTGTCTCTGCAGTAAATTGGAACAAAAGGGCTGCCACAGTGAGTACACAACTAGCTTCTGGAATAAAAGGGGTCTGAGTTAAAAAACAGCTGTAGTGCAGTACTGTCAGTCTGGACAGGCTGCTTGTAAATGTGCTGGAGGCCGATCAGGCCTTGATTGCTTCAGAACTGAGGCTCAGGGTGGCCAGTCCTGAACAACACCTTGGCTTAACCCCCATTTCCCTTGCCTATGTCGAGAAGACTTGCGATACGACATATTAGTTGCAGTTAAAGCAATTTAAACACTTGGGATCAAATTCACCCATAAGTTAAGACCATGAATTTAACAGAATTCTACTGATAATTTTTCCCCTTGGTGTTACATTATTTGGTGGCTCTTTAAATAGCAATTTGTGGATTTATGAAGTAGTTTAGTAGCCCTGACGACTTCACTCTGTAACGTCCAAAAATCTTTCTCCATCTCGCACTTCAAAAGTCTGCAATGACTTAATGTAATCCCGCTTACTGAGGAAAGAAAGTTCTGTCTCTGTGACAACTCCATTCTGAGTTTCTGTGCTGAAGCTGTCAACAGGATGCCAACAAATGCCAAATTTGATACCATTTTTATAAAGTGGGCACTTGTCCATGGTGAGCTGGATTGAGGCCACTTAGCTAACAGTCTTCTCAGGGTAGGAATTTAGCTTTAGATGCTACTTCTGATGCCAGATTTTTATTAGTAATCATAGACCTTCCCTTGAAATAAAAAAAAAAATCACTGACTTCAGGATGTTTCCTATAAATAAAGGCTGTGGGGTCAGGCTCTGTAGACTGAAATCATTATATGCTAGCATCATGAAGTAAAAAGTGTAGCCAAGCACGAGCGTGCCATGCTTCCAGGTGCTGTTGGGAGCAGAGGTACCTATAGAAATGTTGGCAGTTCCCTCTCTTAGGAATGGTTCCCTCAGCATAGCAGGGGAGCAGTAAATGGGCCTTAAGCTCCTGCTGAAAACAGCAACATCTACAAAGGAAACAGGGAGCTCTGAGAAGAGGAACTGCCCTTGCTGAACTTGGTTCTTGCTGCCCTGAGATGGGCTGCGTGGCCTCACCTCGGCTATTTCATGACCTTGTGCCTACCATCAGCTGTAGATTTAATATCTCGCTCTGCCTTGGAGAATGGCATGGGCCTCGACGTACTCATGTTGGGAGAACCCAAGGTATTGCATGAACAGTGCTGCGTTAATGCCTCATGTTGCAGACTGGTGGATGAGCACTCTGGCACTGAGGTGCGTGGTGTGGTCATCCTCCCGAAACAGCGTTTGTGAAGATAAGGGTTGCCTGCAATGCAAAGCACCTACTGCGGGCAGCAACTCCCATCCCGGCTCACTGTTCCGGAGTGTGCAAGTGCTTGTGCCCCTTACACCTCAAATTAGGCGGAGGGAGCGTGTCCCCCAGCACAGCGCTGCCGTCACTGCCACACATCCACGTTGCCCTGCCTGGACTCTGCCTCCCGGCCCTTCAGCCTCCCGCCCGCCAGTGCTATTCCCTTCGCACCGAAACTTGAGTTCTGCCGGCCCGGTGATTAAGACACCTCCGGAGCGTCCGGCCCACGCCACTGCGTGCCGCCGGAGGAGCCGCGGCCCGGGAGGAGGCGGCAGGGGCAGCCCCCGTCCCCCCGCGCCCCCTCCTCCCCGCAGCGCATTGGCTGCGGCGGCAGCCGCCCCGGCCGGGCCCGCCGGGGGTGCCCCCGTGCCGGTCACTGCCTCTGACCTTCCCTTCCCCGGCGCTGTCAGAGCGGATCAGCAGGCGCGGCGCTGCAATGGAGCGGCGAGCGGCAAGGGCAGCCGCCAGGAGAGGAGGAGGAGGAGGAGGAGGAAGGGAGAGATTAGCGCGGGGCCGGCTGGCGCAGAGGCGCGGCTGCGCGCTCGAGCG
>VZTU01008212.1:10505-55546 GCA_013400835.1 Zapornia atra
CCCCCCAGGGGCGTCGGGCACAGCGAGCGACCGCATCCTTGCCCCCGGCGGTGGGGGAGCCGGGCAGGCTGCGCCGGGACGTGCGTGGGATGGAGCTGGCTGCTGGAGAGTGGCGATGTCCCGAGGAGTTCTCCCGGAGCAGCCCTGGAGTGGGCCGGAGCGAGACGGAGATGCTGAGCCGGTGCGGGGCCCTCCGGAACGGGGCTGGCACCGGCCGATAGGCAGTTGCAGAAGGAGCCGCAGCCCGCCCTTCCTTCTCCTGCCCTTCCTCCCGCTCTGATAATTCAGCGAGAGGATCCCAAAGTTGGGCTCCGAACCCACGTTCGGTCGGTGACCCCATTTAGCCCTCTCGGGCTGGTAGCCGGTGGTCACTTGAGGCCGAGAGCTCCCCGGGTTACACGGAATGCAGGGATGTTTAGATGCCTGATAATATGCTTTTGGTCACAATGCTAGGTAGTCTTGGCTTTAGAGCTAGCATCAGGGTTTAACTTGTGCTGCATGCCACTCGGAGGGGACTGCTGCTCTTTAACTACCCTTGAATCACTTAGCTTTCTCGAAATCAGACCAGGCAATTAGGAAGGAATAAGGAAACATTAATGCTTTTGTTTGTTGTGTTCAGGCTTTGCCACTTTTCCCCCGAGAAACAGTTGAAAGGACACTGTGCATCGTGCTTGGATCTAATTTTAATCCAAACAAACTCAGGGCATCGTGATTGGGCTTTGATTTTTGAAACTCCCTGGAAGGGAAGGGAGAGCTCAAACTTTATTAAAGGTTTATTAAGGCAGAGAAGCCTAATTCTGCACGTGTTGTTGGTTTATCTATTTCCCACCCTTATTTCCAGGTTCCTCAAGAGCAGCTACACGCAGTTGCCAGCCTCCCTCCATGTGGTGCCCCAGCACGCCTTGTGCTGGTGATGCCACACAAACCATTCATCTGCCCTGGAGAATGGAGCCTACCTCTGGGGTAAGGCAAGAGGCACAGCCCCAGAGGCCTGGCTCCTGCCAGGGCAGCTGCAGTGGTCTGGGGGAGGGCATGCAGATTGTGAGCCAGCTCGCCTTCTGCCTGCCCACACTGCCCACTTCAGTGGGCATGCTCTTTTTATTTCCAACGAGATGCCCAGGGCATCCCATGCATAGTTCTGACCTAAGCTTCAGTCCTCCCTTTGAACCACCTGCTCTGAAATGCAGAGGGGGAGGGTTGGATTTGGGGTGAAAAAGCCTTTATACAAAATCCAGACTTGCAGTAAAATAACCAATGTGCTCACTTTTCTTCACCAGTAGTAAGTGGTTTTTAAAACTTTTCATCATCCTTAATAATTTCCAGTCCTGCTGGCCAGTGGGCCATGGATATTGCAAAGAAAGGCTCAGGAAAGTATACAGAACTGAGAAGCAAACCCGGGTGCGCTTACCTTCCTTCTGAGGCTGGCTCCAGTTTTCATTGCTGAGGAACGGTGGGTGTGATGCCCTGCAGACTGCATGAGAGAGCACCGCATGATGGGGAGCTGGAGGCTCTTAGGTGGTTGTAAGACTTGAACATTGGTATAAAGTACCAGAACCACTTTTTCACTTCAGGCAGATCTGCACGTATACAGTATGCTTCTCCCAAAGACCAAACAGATTCACAGCAGAACTGATGAGGTTGTTCTAGTGGCGTGCTGCTCCGATGTCACTGTCAGTATATCCTGCAAAAGTAGGAGAAATAAGGAGATTGAAGGGAAGAATTAGAGCCTCAGGCAAAAACAGCATGCAAGGATTCATAGTTCAAGGCAGTTCTAGATCATGGTACCATTACTGTGACAGAAGGTGAATCTGTTTTAATGCTAATGATGTTTTAAAGCTACATATTCCTTGGGGTTTGTATACTTAGCTTTTAGAGATGTTGCTGGTCACATTTAGTCTTTTCTGGGTAACACACCGGGACTAGAAGGTGTTTTAAGGAAAAAAGGTGAGATTTTCAGAAAGCTACAGGAATTTGTGACTGTAAGAGAAACATTGATTCTTGGGGGTATCAGCAAAACTCTGTTATGGCTCCTCCAAAAATGTGTCCTCTAGGTGAACTGGTCGACTTGAACTCAGTGGTTCTGTAGGAGGAGCTATGACAACCCTTCATAAGAATGGGACTTTGGAAGGTTAGAGGTTCAGAAGGAAACCTTCTACATGTACAGAACCTGAATATTTGCAGTGCTAGTTTGATTTAGGGCATCTGTAGAAATCTGCCAGGCAAAGGTGTTAATTCCCAGCCCTTGTTGCTGATCTATAAAATAGTGCTTGAAGAACTGAACTACTTAGAATTTGTGGACTAAGGAGTACGTGCAGAATTTTTAGGTAATACAATACATTTTGATATCACAGTATCACAGGATCGTAGGGGTTGGAAGGGACCTCGAGAGATCATTGGGTCCAACCCCCCTGCCAAAGCAGCTCCCTAGCTCATATCACTCAGATAGGTGTCCAGATGGGTCTTGAATATCTCCAGCGAAGGAGACTCCACCACCTCCCTGGGCAGCCTGTCCCAGGGCTCTGTCACCCTCACTGTGAAAAAGTTCTTCCGCATGTTGGTGCGGAATTTCCTGTGCTCCAATTTGCAGCCATTGCCCCTAGTCCTGTCCCCACAGACCACTGAAAAGGGGCTGGCCAATTCCCCCTGCATCCCATGTCTAAGATATTTATAAACACTAATTAGGTCCCCCCTAAGTCTTCTTTTCTCCAGGCTGAACAGTCCCAGCTCACTCAGCCTGTCCTCATACGGGAGATGTTCCAGGCCCTTAATCATCTTCGTAGCCCTTCTCTGGACTCTCTCCAGGAGATCCCTGTCTTTTTTATACCAGGGAGCCCAGAACTGGACACAGTACTCCAGGTGGGGCCTGACCAACGCAGAGTAGAGGGGGAGGATCACCTCCTTCGACCTGCTGGACACAGTCTTCCTGATGCATCCCAGGATCCCATTGGCTGTCTTAGCCACCAGTGCACACTGCTGGCTCATAGCCAACCTGTCATCAACCAGGACCCCCAGGTCCTTCTCCACAGAGCTCTTCTCCAGCAGGTCATCTCCCAGCCTGTACTGATACAGTCGGTTATATATGATGCTGCATAATAGTATGTTTCCAACTTTTTAAACCTGATTGAATGCAATAATTAAAGGAAAAGTTCTGTTCTTCAGTATCTTTTTCCATTTCCATTCCACTTCACAGAGAGGTTGTTTTTTTTTCGTAACTTGTATAAAAGAGTGGATGATGCTTGTTTTATTTTCTTGGGGAGCAGGGTAGGGGCAGGGGAGAGGAACTGGTCCTGAAACAACTTGTTCTTCTCTGGAATGCAAAAAAGATGATGTTTCAGTGGTAGTCCTTTCTTGACAAAGTTTTTTGTGTTTGTTTGTTCAAGCACTTTCATGTCCTGAAGGGCAAGATAGATGAAATTTAGCTGAATTAATTTAGCTCAAGGGAACCTGGCTAGTCAACATTTTAGGATGTATGTTTGCTATTTAATTGACTGCCTGAGGTTGAGTATCTCAGGTTGTAATTTTGCTCTCCTGGAGGTGGTAGAGATCAGTCTTTTCCAGGCGGGATCAAAACAAGTGTAGTGAAGCAAGGAAGCCAGGGACAGTACTTAACTTGCTTGCAAAAGGAATCTAGTACTATGTATTCTCTGGGTAAGCTCTCACACTCTGAGACAGACACAGTAGGAGCTAACCAGTAAGAAAAAATTCCTCTATTGTCTTTCACCAGTTTTGTCCCTCTAGTTATAATAACAGTAGTACTAGTTATCATTGACTGATTTGGTTAATGAGACCAAAGAGATAAAGCTTGTTCTGCTGGGGCAGAGGGGATGAAGGCAACTGAGCGTGAAGGAATTGGTGGGACTCTTACATGGGCACAGTGGCCAGCCTCACTCACAAGGGAGGTCCAGTTGCTAGGATGTTCCTCTTACCTGGCTTTCATACATTGGGAAAGTTCATCCACTTTGTCTGACCCCAGATTTGCCTCAAAAATAGGTATAGAGCAGGCAATCATCAGGGGTTTTTTTGTTTGGGTTTTTTTTTGTAGCTTGGAGAAGGCTCTGGGGTCACCTTACAGCACCTTCGTACCTGAAGGGGGTACAGGAGAGCTGGAGAGGGGCTGTTTATAATAGGCCAAGGCGTAATGGGTTTAAACTGAAAGAGGGCAGATTTAGATTAGATATCACGAAGGAATTCTTCACTCTGAGGGTGGTGAGTCCCTGGCACAGGGTACCCAGAGAAGCTGTGGCTGCCCCCTCCCTGGCAGTGTTCAAGGCCAGGTTGGATAGGACTTTGGGCAGCCTGGGCTAGTGGAGGGTGTTCCTGTCTATGGTGGGGGGTTGGAGCTAGATGATCTTTGAGGTGCCTTCTAACCCAAACCAGTCTGTCATTCTAGGATTTATGTAGGTCAGGTGTGGTGGATGTGAAGAAGTGTAAGATAGACTGAAGAAACGCTGTGGGAGGGAACACTGACACCAGTGCTGCGTAAGCCTTGTAGACCAGACACAAACTAGGGATGTGTTTCGGCCCCTAGGATGCTGTGATCATCCTTGGTATTGTTTCTGTGAGAGACCCCGATGACTAAAGTACAAAATGCTGGTTCAGAGGTGGATAGGTATTTTAAGATTGTTGCTTACTGAACTCCTCAGTAGTACATTTCTTACTGAACTCCTCAGTAGTACATTTCTCTGTTGATGAGCTTTAGGTACAGAGTTGAGTTCCGAGTTGGGCTCCTGCAGCAGCTGTGGCCTTGGGATATTACATTTATGTGCAGTGAAAGACATCTAACCATTTCAGAATGTATTGACATGTATTTTACAGAGATGAGTAACAAGCTCCGTGGACCGTATTTCTCCTAAATACCTTTTAGTATTCTGCTGACAACAGGTGTTAATCCCTGCTTTCATAATTTTCTAGCAGTATTGCAAGTAATCTGACCTTCACTTGGGAGAGCTCTTATCAGCATGATAAATGGGACATTCTGAACATACCCAAACTGCTTCTGATACAAGGTGTTGTCTCAGAGTATGGCTGACAAACATGTACTGGACTGACAAGAAGGAAGTGTGCATTCCATCAAAAGATGAACTGAAGTCCACCAAAGATCATTTATATTGGATAGAGGAGGATATGCAAAGTGAGAAACATCCTAACATATCGTTTCCAGTGTATAACCTGGACTAATGGCTGAGGTTTGACTTGCATGAATACCCTTTGCATGGCTAAAGTGGGTGTCACACACTTACCACTGGTTTAGATGATAAGCACAACAGATCGATTCCTGAATGCAGTGTGTGGTTTCCAGTGTGTTTCTTTCAGACACGGTCTTTGGCTTCAGGTTGCTGAATTAAGAGCAAATCAGTGGTTGTATTAAATACCTTCACAAAGGAACCCCTTAACTACAGCTCAGCACAGCTGTGTGAGTCTGAGTTGTGGAAGAGATGGGATTCAAAGCAGACGCTGGACCCTGATCAACTGTGTGAGGTGGATGAGTGTCACGCAGGTGGTGAGGTTCTGGTGGGCTTGAAGAGCCAGTCACTGGGATATAAATCGTGGCCAGTCAGAGAAGCAGCCAGCAAAGTCTCCTCTGTGGATCTTCCTTTAGCCTCAAGAAACTGTCCTGGGCTGGCTCTTTGGTAGATACGCTTATATACATTATGTGTGTTATATATACATATGTGCATTACATTTAGTCTTAACAGCGCTGTCTGTCAGTGCTTCTGGAGAAGAAATAAGCTTCCATCTCCACTGTCAGGGCTCCATTGTATGGAGTTAGGTATGCTCAGCCTTTGCAGAGAAAGCTGCTGTGCTGACAGTCTCCAGCCAGCCATTACTGGGTATTGTGGTTCTTTAATTTGATCAAATACTTCTCATTATGTCCACCCTTGACATCAAGAACAGACTAGTTCCCTTCTGTAACAAACTATACACTTGAAAATATTGGCGTGCCCTGCCTCAGCCTCTTGTGTTTATGCAGCACAACCCTGCTCCACCCTTTTCTACAGGTCACTTTTCTCTAGAGTTGAGTTTTTCGTTTTGAGAGCCTTCTTTTGGGTTCTCTTCGGTTATCTTCATCTTCCTTGAAATCTAGCACCCAAACCTGGACATAAGGTTCTGTCTGAATTCTCACCAGTGACAAGTTAAATGAGAAAGTTACTTCAAGAACTTTGTGGACTGCTGTCTGTAATAATTTCATTATGTTGTCAATGTTTGTTGTTGTGTTTCTTTGAAATAACACTGTGTAGCTGATGCTTGTTCATCTTACACGACAGGATGGTCTACAGACTTTTTAAGCATTACTACCTTAGTCAGTCATTTCTCATTCTGTACATGTTCAGGTGATTCTTTTCTTCATGTGCAGGATCTTGCCCTTGTCTCAGATGAATTTAAACAGGTTTTAGAGCATTACTCTAGAAGAAAAATATTGTCACAAATGTGCTGTCAGTAATAATTTTTGAATTTTAAACCTGTCCTGTGACATAACTGCAGTCCTCATAACTCATGTTAGGTTTAGATTTAATGAAGATATTCTTTCTTCTGTCTCCAGGTTAGCAAGGAGCATTCCAGCTGATGCAGCTGCGTGAAGTCTAGAACATGCCTTGCCTTTAGAGCGCTCTGAGGCACCATGTATACTGTGTGGGTGGCCCAGACAGAAATGTTACTGAAGAAATTACAGTCTGTAAGCAAACCTCAGTCTCTTTTTCAGTTGTGAGGCCATCTTGAGGTTATGTGTTCTGAAGGAGGAAACTGGCCAAAAAAAAAATGTTTTTGCTACTTGTTCCAGCAAAAGCCTGAGTGCTGCTAATCCAAGAACAATTAAGCTGGGAATGGAGACAAACTCATGAGACAATACTGAGTTGCAGTTTGGTAGAGGTTTTCTAATCATGGGAACTTTAAAGGTTGATATTTAGAAAAAAATTAAAATTAAAATCTTATCGATTTAGATACTGAGCTCGTAACACTTCACTAGAACCTCACTTGGTTGCTTTGTGCTTTGAGAAACCCAAGTGTTTTAAGCTGTAGAAGACTGAGTGCCTTAAACACGTTGTCCAAGATTTTAAGTGGTTCAGGATTTCAGATCTCAATTTTTATCTGTTTCTTGGTAACAACACAGTAGAGAACTGGAGTTATTTGTGGTATATTGTCCTAGATTTCAGCCAGGATAGACTTTATTTGCACAAGGAGCTGGGAGTGTACATAGCCAGGACAGCTGACCCACCCAAGCTAGCCAAAGGGATATTCCATACCATATGACATCATGCTCTGTATATAACAGGGAGAGCTGGTGAGGGAGGAGAGATCGCTGCTCCGTGAAGAGCTGGGCATGAGGTTCTGGGCAGTGAGCAAATTGCATTGAATATCACCTGCTTTGTGTGTTATGTTACTGATATTGTTGTTATTCTCCTCTGCCATCCCAGTAAACAGTCCTTGTCCCAGCCCATGAGCTTCATCTTTTTCTTCCAATTCTCCTCCCCATCCCACCCAGGGCAAGAGGAGGAGTGAGCAAGCAGCTGTATGGTGCTTAGTTGCTGGCTGGAGCTAAACCATGACATGTATATAATACTTAAATCTGTGATTAGACATAGTTCAGTGCATCCAGCAACATCAGGATAGACATCTCCTTTCAAGCTCTTGTAATTTGCCTCAATGATCAGAAAACTCCTTGGAAAAAATGCCCCAAAATAATTTATTTAGATACATTGTCTTAAATCACCTTTCCTTCAAAAATATGAGTACACAGTGCATTTTTAGTCAGTCAGTATCCTTTTGTTGTTTACTAGAATCCCTTCAGTTTTTCATAGCATCCTTTCTTTCTTCTTTTATCTTGTGGCAAGAAAGACCCAAAATACCTGTGCTGGAGGAAGAACGCAACAGTTCTTTGCAGAAAGAAAGAAAAAAAGAAAAAAAAGCTAATCTGGTTAAACTCAACCATTTTGTGGGACTTACACTTTAAAAATGACACAAGTACGTCAGGTTTGACACTGAATACCTCCCAAGTTTGGAAGAAGGCTGTTCCAATTATTCACCATACCTCTCTGAAAGTTGAGGTTGTCCCAAAGAATAGTCAAGTCCAACACTGAAGACAGGTAATGTGGCTATTGAAAGCTGTTGCATATATACTGCATGGTGTGATGCTGCTTGCTCTTTTACTCTCATTTTCTTTGTGTTGCTTCTGGGAGCTGAGTTTGGATTTTATTTACAGTTGTTTCCTCTCTTTTCAGTCATCTGTCATTGCCATTTGCTGACCAGGAGGCCTTCCACATTTTCTTAATCTTCTTTTTCCCTTCCTTCCTATGTGCTGCACCTTGCAAAATCCTGAAGCTAAGGCTGGCCCCAAAGCCATTTCTATTTTTATTCTAATTTCTCTTCTACCAGCCCAGACGTCATTCTTAGTTTGTCTTTAAATCTTCAGTTTCTTCCTTCAGGAAACCATTCTATTTCTAGCACGTTGCTCTCACTTTCCCTCAATACTAAGAAAAAAAAAATCTAGTTCACAGCTGTGTATGATCTGAAGCCCTTTGTCATGGACCAGCCATCTTCTGTCATTAATCTCTTGTTCTTTATATATTTGTTAAATTTCTGTTTGCACAATTCAAATTCTATGTGGTTTGGGTTTGGTTTTTTTAGATTTTCTCATGAACAAGATATTGTTAGTTCTTACTTTGTATTATATTCATATTGTGTTTCTGTTTATCTGGCAAAATCTAGTTTAAAGGTTTTGTTTAAGGCTTGTTCAGCCTAGAGAAGAGAAGGCTGTGGGAGGACC
Organism: Zapornia atra; assembly: GCA_013400835.1. Classification (NCBI taxonomy): domain Eukaryota; kingdom Metazoa; phylum Chordata; class Aves; order Gruiformes; family Rallidae; genus Zapornia; species Zapornia atra. Next base: position 19,267 of record VZTU01008212.1, read on the forward strand.
TCATTGCAGCCTTCCAGTACCTGAAGGGAGCAGAGAAACAGGAGGGGAATCAACTTCTTAAAAGGGTAGACAATGGCAAGACAAGGGGGAATGGATTAAAGCTAAAGGAAGGAAGGTTTAAATTAGATATTAGGGGGAAGTTTTTTACAGAGTGGTGAGAGGCTGGAACAGGCTGCCCAGAGAGGGGTTGGGTGCCCCATCCTTGGGGGTGTTGAAGGCCAGGTTGGATGGGCCCCTGGGTAACCTTGTGTAGCTCCAGGCCTGGAGGTTGGTGGCCCTGCCTGTGGCAGGGGGGGTTGGAGCTCTGTGATCCTTGGGGTCCCTTCCAACCCAGACCATTCCATGATTGTATGATTCTACAGGTGACCTATGAAATGCCCTCATTTCTTCACTGCACTCATGTACTTTAAATTAAGTACATGTGTATTTCTAGAAAGTTAGTGCTGTTCCTTTATAGCTGTACCACACTAGCGACTCTAGTTTGATTTGCCGTCTTATGTCTGCAGGACCTTATTAGCTCTATGCCATTTGCCATCCTCCACTGGATAATGGTATTTAGGTTATTTTGCTACATATGATTTAATGATGTCATCTGATGTGGTTTTTTTCCCCTGCTCCATCACTTTGTTTACACACTGAAGTGCAAAGGGACAGGAGGGGTTTTGTACTTAATCTGTTTCATGTGATGCGAAGCACAAATCAAACTCTCAGCAACATTATCAGAGATTTCAGCTGAAAGGAAAACTGGCAGGAGTACGCTTTGGAAGGCCCCAAACAAAGTAACAAGAGGGGAAAAGAAAGTAAAAATACAGGTCATACAGCCAGGATGGGTTTGGAGTGATGCTGTGGTGGAAACCTTGGCTTAGCCTGAACTGTCCCATGCTTGGCTGTGTCTCCAGCTGTACGTCTTTGCCATTTTGTAAGGGCTGAATGCTGGTTGTCGGATTAAGTGGCGAATGCTGATGGTTGAATTAAGTGGTAAAACTTCAGAGAGACTGAATATGTAGTAGGAGTTTCCAGGTTGACCTAGTTCTCATTCTCATAAGGTCTGGCTGCCACAGTCACTTCGTGGCATTTCCTTCGTTCGTGTATTAACTTTTAAGAAGGGGCTCGTCTCCTTTTTCGCCTCTATACCCTGACATGGATTAATTTAGTAGTCCCAGATCCCAGTTCGTTGACTCACGTGGTCTCTCCTCATTTCAGGCTTGGTGGCCGCACTGCCACTCTTGCTGGTTTTAGGGAACAACAGCAGATTCAGCTGTGGTCGGATGTTTCTCCTGGCTGAAGCCCAGAACCATTTCTAAACCCATAGAGAATGGATTGCATTATAAAAATGTTTGAGCAGGTTTTCACTGCAGAAGTGACCAAAATCTGGGGGTGGGAACAAGCACAACCATGCTCAAAACCATGTTAAATAGTCAGGGGTGATTTTTCCTGTAGCCTACCCCAGTAGGCTCTTATGTTTTCTGTATTTGATATGCTTGGATTAAACTGAGTTCTGAATCATCTTTAACACATCTCTAATAACATTTTTTTTCCCACTTTAAACCTGGCTTGGGTATATGGTTTCTGGTATACTTTGGATGGAAAAATTTCCAATAATGTCTTCTGCCATCATGTCAACTGCTTCTTGAGGAGACTTCCAATGAAAAACATGTAATATATATGCAGCGTGGCATGGTTTGAGTTTACTAGTCTATCTACATAATTTTTTCTCCTTGTAAGAAATATATCCTGCTTTGATGCATTAGGTCTCTGTGCTTCTTGCCTGTTTTCCTTCTCTTCTTTTTCTCTGAATTTAACAGTATCTTTTTGGAGACCTTAAAATAGACCAGGCTGAAACTGCTTTTGATATAAGAAGGCACAACTCCTAATGAAATCCACGGGAGTTATGCCAGCTTACCAAAGACTGAATTTAGCCTCTCTATTTTATTGAGAAATGGGCACACAGTGCTTCTTTTTATATTTGCATCAGCCAAGGCCTAGTTTTGGAGAGGTATAGCTCTGTGGCGAGCTCCTACTAAGCATATGTTGTTTCAACAGCGTGTACTTCGGAAATTTCCAAGCAATCTATAGTTTTTAGATGAAGATCAGTTGATGCACAATATGTATTTGTTTGGTTTTCAGTGATAATTTTGTTTGGTAAATCCCAAATTTTGCTTTTTCTCACAATATTTACCAGACAATTTAAATGCTAGAAAGAATTTGTCAAACCATCTGGCATCTTCCAAAGTAAGAAACCCTGGCCCTGGAGGAAAGGCAAATGAGTAATGTAGGACCAGCTCGTTAGCAGAGCACGTGCGTGCCGCTTGTCTGAGAGCACACGCTCGCCTGTAGTTTATGAAAGAATAGGAGGTTGATCTGTAGAGGTATTATTTTCCATGAATTCTAGAGGCAGAATTTTTTTCAGTGTGGAAAATACTTCCTGCAAAACCAAAAGAATGCCCATTTCATTCTTATTTTGGGCAACTTGATTGAATGCTAGAAGTGTAATCGAAGGAAACCTTTGCTTTGATCTGAACGCTGTACAAAGAGTATTAATATGAAGATGGTTTTCTTCAGAAGCTGCATTAATCTTCTGTGGTCATGTTTTTCTTTGTCAGACAAGGTTTTGATGGTAACAGGGGCTGTTTGCTTTGCTGTTAATGTCAGATAGGCAAATGTCTATTGGTTTCCTCCCTCTCAGGAAGTCGGATGCTTTGCTGAATCTTTGCATCTTTGTCAAGGCTGACTTGCCAAGCAAAGAAATGGATGAGAGGAAACATCCTCAACTTGTGCTAGGGGAGGTTTAGATTGGATATTAGGAAAAATTTCTTTACTAAAGGAGTGGTCAGGCATTGGAACAGGCTGCCCAGAGAGGCTGTGAAGTCACCATCCCTGGAGGTGTTTAAAAAAACCACATAGATGTGGCACTTTGGATGATGGTGGTGGGTTGATGGTTGGACTTGATGATCTTAGAGGTCTCTTCCAACTTTAATTGTTCTGTGATTCTGTAATTATCACAGTCATGTCTGTGGGAAGGTAGCTGACAATTGCTTTGTATAGCTCATTCCTTTTCTCACTGATGCTTATCAGAGCCTGGTGAGGACATATAGCCTCGTCCTTTAAGCTTTGGAGGGAGCCCTGTGCAGGTAAAGTACTTCAGTCTCAAAGGGAATGTCTGGGAAATCACATCCACTTGTTCTGAGATACAAGTTGTATTTATGTGAGAGAAAGGGAAAGACTGGAAAGAGATCTGATAAGGGGATGTGAAGTACAAGATCTTGGGAGCTTTTCTGGAAGCTGCCAACTTGAAAGACCTAGTTTACTTTTAAGGCTTGCAAATTCTCATAGGGCACCTGTGCTGAGTTTCACGCCAGTGATTCTGTTGACTACAATCATCTTCTTTTGAGCTGGCATGAAATAATGATCTAATGTAGCTGGCAGGTGATGGGAGCTGCAGTGAGGAAACACAGATCAGGTTTTGGGGAGGAGATGGGGAAGTGACATGCATTTCTGAATTCCATTACCAGGAACTTAAAAAAATTTAGCTGATGAAGTGTTCAAGCAAATGATAAATTAAACAAATCTCAGAAATGCAGGGAATTTCAGAATTTTTCAGATATTTTATGTGTTGGCCTGTTTGCAGGGGCGTTCTACATGATTTTGTGAAAGTCAACCAACTGTGCTGTTCTTGTGTGATGGAAATTCTAAGGCATAATATATTGATGCTTCACACTGCAGAGCGTGCTCAGTAAGGAAATAAATGTATGAGGTCAGTAAAGCAATTATCCTGGAGATAAAAAATTGGCTAACTGATAGGTCTTGAATAAAATGTATATAGGGGATACTTGTCCAAATACACAACTTTTATGGGGTCCTGCAAGAATCTATATGCTTACAGAGTGGATAGGAACAATGATGTTTGCTTTGGCAGCAATCTAGCTTGCTTGGTAGTCCAAGCTTGTTTAAACCAGGCATTTTAATACGGCAAAACTACAGGTAGCATACAAAATTAGTGGTTGCAGCTCCCAGACCACTCATTGCAAAAGCCACTTCACTGTTGGAGAGGAGATACAGCTGAACAGAGCCTGCCCCACCAAGGCAGTGACTGAGAGATGTAAGGGTGCTCGAGCTTAAGCGCCCCTTGGTGTTAGGACAAAGTGGCAGATGTTTCACACTTGCTTATAGCAATGTTGTCACTAGAATTGGATACCAGTCTGGAGCCCAGGTATTGTTAAAGGCTGCTGAGGAATTAGAAGGGATTCAGAGGACTTTCAGTAATGCTTAGACAACCTGCCTTACATCTAGAAACTGGTTTATCCAAGATAAGTTTAAGGGTTTTGCTTAAGATCAGCAAGTATCTTTACGAGGCAGGAGGGTGATGGGATCCAGCTGTTCATGTGCAGGGGGAGGTGGGTGTGGGGAGGACGGTGGTTGTGACATCTGATCAGACATTACCAGTGTGTCCAGGTCAGGCCAGCTCCACTGCCGAGAACTCCAAATATTTTTATTGGCTCACGCGACTGAGTGAGTTTGGCTGAAAGGAAAACACCAGTTCCTGGCTTGATGCTGTCCATAACTTCATTTTAGGATCTTAATATTCTAAGTAATTTCTTCTCTCTTTATTCTGTTTTTATAGGGCACCAATGCCTCTGCTCTGGAAAAAGACATTGGCCCAGAGCAGTTTCCAATCAATGAACACTACTTTGGATTGGTCAATGTAAGTACCATTTTCAGTAGATGAACCATCACAGAGCTGTGGCTTTGGTGTTACTTGAACTTTGGGTTCTTCTCTTTTTTTGCCCCACCTCCCTCAATCACATTCTAAGGTAGAATTTTCTCTTTTTTAAAAAAAAAACCCAGTGCTGCTCGTGTTCCAATTTTAGGCAAAGTGGGTTGCAAAACTGTATCAGATGTTTGAAGATAGCTTCATACACCCCCAGAGGAAACAGTTTGCTGTTCTATGAATGTTTCCAGGGATTAGAATTTACACTTCAATAAAGTTAAAAGTCTATTTTAGCTATGAAAGGGGAGGGAGTGATGGAAGTATGTACAAGCTTAGGTACAGCAGTCTGCATGGGGGACTCTCTTGGGAGGAGCTTTTTATCTGACTAAGGAGAGAGTGAGTGAGAAGGGTGTTTAGTCACTTGTTTATTCCCATATAAATAAACCAGATGTAGTAATTCTTTCCATTGAAAACATTAGTCATGCTGCTCCTAAGCAGTAAGGTAGAGCCCAGCAAGGGTATATTAATGTACGGAAATGAGCCTAACGAGACCCACTACAATATATATATATATATCTTGTAAGTGGAAATGTTTTCTTTGTATCTGAGTTAATTTAGACCCCCCCCCTGAGATTTTTTTCTGTGAATTGTCAGGGGTGGGGGGTAGAAATACATTCCTACAGCAGCTGTATGGCAGACTGACTGGGATGTGACAGGGGCACAGAACGAAGCAACTAGTTTTATTGTGATGAACAGGGATTAAGACTGTTTTCAATTTTACATGGCAGTTTGGGAACACCTGCTACTGTAACTCCGTGCTGCAGGCATTGTATTTTTGCCGGCCGTTTCGGGAAAATGTATTATCATACAAGGCCCAACAGAAAAAGAAGGAAAATCTCTTGACTTGCCTGGCAGATCTTTTCCACAGTATTGCTACTCAGAAGAAGAAAGTTGGAGTTATTCCGCCAAAGAAGTTCATATCAAGGCTACGAAAAGAGAACGGTAAGTGGGAAACTGGAATCCTCTCAGACATTCATACATCGGCCAGGGAAGCGTAAATAAATGTTGGGCAGCGTGGTCACACCAGGCAGATGTTCAGGTTAGGTTTGTGAGCTGCTTTTAGCACTTCTGGGGGTTTAGGTACTAATATTTCATAATCTACATATATGATGCTGTGCTTGAAATAACCACACCAGGTCTCAGAAGTTCCCAGGGGTGGATGAATGAATGATGGTTTCACAGCACGGTGGGACAGACCACACCATACGGAGAGCAAGGGCTGGCCATGGGCTGACACTCTGCTGTAATCTTTTAATTATTACTTTATTTGTGAGGTGTGGCAGAGAGAAACACTGAGGGCAGCATGGAAACTGTGTGACCTAGGAGTGCTATAGGCACCGCTGGTCCCAAACACTTTGGGGGTAGGTTACTGTGGGTATGTGGGGACGGTCAGTCCGCTACACATCAACTGCTCCTTTTGTTCTGGGAAGCAGTGGGCACAGACAAAGCACCAGGCCCTTTTCGAGCATGAGGCTGGCAACAGCATATGCCTAACCCTGTATAGGTCTGTCTAAGGGATATGAGGAACATCTTGAAAGAAGGAAGCCTGCCACACAGCTCCATTTTGGCCCGGATTCCTATCAGTGTGGGTGGTATGCTTAGAAACAGGGGAGCTTTGAATGAAGAGGCAAAGGACAAGTCAAACACCTGGAAGAAATTGCTTCCTAGTGACAGCATATAAATGGGCAGACTTCATTCCAGAGCAGGCGTTTGAAAGTTAGCTCTGAGTCACCTGGAGATAAATGCCCCCACACTTTTAGGGGGGATCTTATGTTTTCAGCCTTTTTAAATTAGGGGCAGACTCGGTGTGTATTAATCTGCTTACATGTCCAGGCTAGACACTGCAAAGAATCTGTGTGATATTTATTGAGGAACTCCACGTGAGCTTATTCAGGAGCAGGGGGATAAAAGTATACATTTCTTGGGAACATAGATTATTTTTCTTCAACATGGTGGGCAAATTGCCTTTGCTGGAGAAGTCTGCACTAAATCACCACCAAGATATTTTCCCCTCCTCCTGCAACCATTTCTTATTGAAGAGGACAAGTCTCTGCTCGTCAGACTTGTGTGAGAAATGAGCTTTGTTAGATGGTGTCATTATTACTGTTTGTGATGGGTTAACCTTGGCTGGCTGTCAGGTGCCCACCAAGCCTGTCTCTCACCCCCTTCTTCAGCAAGACAGGGGAAGAAAATAAGATGAAAAAAACTTGTCCATTGAGATAAAGGGAGTTTGATTATTTAAAAAAAAAAAGATGAATAAAAATGAAAAAGCAAAGGTCACATGCAGAAGCAAAGCAAAACCAAGGGAGATTTATTCTCTACCTCCCATGAGCAGTCACTTTCCATCTGCTCCCTGGGAAGCAGGGCTTTGGTATGCGTAGGAGTTGCTTCAGAAGACAAATGTCTCAATAATGAATGTGCCCCTCTCCTCCTTTCTCTTAGCTTTTAATGGCTGAACCCATCAGCTGTCCCAGCAATGTCCCCTCCCAACTCTTTGGCCACCCCCCAATGCTCTGTGAGCTCTGCTTGGCAATCACAGAACCATAGAATGGTTTGGGTTGAAGGAACCTCAAAGACCATCCAGTTCCAGGCGTCGCCATGGGCAGGGACACCCTCTACGAGACCAGGCTGCCCAAAGCCCCATCCAACCTGGCCTTGAACACTGCCGGGGGAGGGGAGCCATAGCTTCTCTGGGCACCCTGTGCCAGGGCCTCACCACCCTCGCAGGGAAGAATTCCTTCCTTATATCTAAATAGAGATAGTTGTATTTATAAATACCCAAAACATTGGTGTGATACCAACCCTGCCCTAGCCACGCGTGCAAAGCACAGCACCATATGGGCTGCTGTGAGGAATAACTCCACTAGAACGTGTCAGCATCCAATGTCTTCAGTTTCTCCAGCCTGTGTCTTCCTGTCCAAACTCTGTGATTTTCCTGAGTGTCTGAAGGACTTGGTATATATGGGTGGGAGTCAGTGCTGCCTAAAGGTAGCCATCGAGTCTAAGGAATTAATTTGGGATGAGTCACCTTCTTGCTTTCTTCACTGGCTGTAGTGGGAGCTTACACAACAGCTCCAAAGAGGAGTGTAACCTTCCAGAGAGCTGAAGTCTTTTCCCAAAGTAGCTTTACTGAAGCCAGCATGACTGCAAAATTGCTCTTCTCTGGCGTAATTCTAAGCACTTTGCTGAGCGAGGGCCAGTACATGTATTTGGAAAGAAGTAATGAATTTAGTTTGTTTTCTTGAAAGAAAGGATATACTCAGCTTTAGAAATCTCAACTCTCTCTTCTTCACAGATCTCTTTGACAACTACATGCAGCAGGATGCACATGAGTTTTTAAATTACCTGCTCAACACCATCGCAGACATTTTGCAGGAGGAGAAGAAACAGGAAAAGCAAAATGGAAAACTGAAAAATGGCAACATGAATGAAGCTGAAGAGAACAATAAACAAGAACTCACCTGGGTGCATGAGATTTTTCAGGGAACACTGACTAACGAAACTAGATGTTTGAACTGTGAAACCGTAAGCATTGGAATAGATTTTATTTTTTTATTGTTGCCCATTAATAGATAGATACATTTTATATATATAAATATATGAATCTTTTCAGACATCTGAGAATTGTGGATATGTCTGTAGACTTTACTTCTGGAAGTGAGTATATTCTTTTCTAAAAATTTATTTTTCTAAGCATTACTTGGCTAACCTCTGCCAGGTTTTGCTGTCCTAATACGTATAGCTGCAGATAAAAACCTTGCTAGTTAAACAATATCCTTCCTTATTACTGTAAGATTGAGACACAATATTCACACCATTATTCTATGAACAAGTGAAGAGTCAAGATGAATTTGTGTTAATTCAATACACTCAATGTGTATGGCATACAAAGGGTTTGTTATTCACAAACCATATGGGTTTTTTTATCTCCTTAATATTTTCAAGAGGGTGCCATCAGTTTGAAGTCTCTTACGTTTGAAGCATGAGTAAAAATTAGTTTCAGTCAGGAAAGCTGGTTGCATGTCTCCTATTGATTGCTGTGGTGTTCAGTCACATGCTTCTACTTCAGGGAAAAGGAAATAATGGGGGAGAAGTTTCTCTCTACAAGGTTGCCATGTGATAGGATAGACCTTGTTTTGGGGAGAACAATGACACTGACTTTCAAATAAGGTTGGAATTGACCTCACCTAACCTTTGCTTAGCAAAAGGTAGGTGTCGAGGATGAATTAGTTTTCTCAGCTCCTTCTGTAGGTGATGGAGATTGCAAAGGAGCTCCTGCAGGAAGCTCTCTCATCTGTCTCTAGGCCGTTCCTTGAACCAGAAAGTTCTTAGCAGCTTTCTGCTCCATATAGCTTGTCCTGTCTCCATGGTGCTACTGAGCTGTTGCAGTTGTTGGTGCAGCGATGCTGTGAACTGGCCCAGCAAACTGATCTGCCCTAAATGCAGTGTGTTTGTAACTCAGACCTAGGAGTTCCTCTAATGAAAATGCAGTTCTAGATTATCTGGGTTAAGATGGGAGAGCCTGCCTGGAGAAGGTACCTTCGGACAGCAGGCTGAGGTTAAACAGCTGACTTTAGACAGCCCAAGCTGAGTAAGATAAACCCTACCCAGCTTCTACCAGATGTGTAAAGAACATACTCAGATATTTGTATTCATAAAGAATAGCTCCATACTCCAAGAAAACACGACTTCTTCAGGGTTTTGGTTCGGGGGGGTGTTAGACCAAGTTTGGAGCAAGCCTGTGTTAAGTGAAAACATGAGAGAGACACTGAAAATTAATACTTTATTTCAGTTATAAAACCCCAAGGAATAACAAGAAGTTAAAATTGGTGAAAGGGTAGAATTATTTTTTAACTGACAAGTGTCTTTAAACAGTTGTGGCCTAATTCTAAATTAATATCCAGTGTTTACTCAGACAGACTGTTCTGGAGTCAGGTGTGTTCCTGAGTAACTGCACAGCATCCTGTTTGTAATTCAGAGTGACCAAGCTCTAACGAAAACCAAAGCTAGGTGTTGCTGATGCAGGAAGGCTTGCCTGGAGCTCCCTCTGAGTGCAGAAATACTGCATACTACTCAGGATACTTCTCCAGTTTTTTTTCCTTGTGTTACCAGATCTTGAAACTTTTGGGGAATAGTAAAAATGGATTAAAAGGTGTTCCTCTGCTGAAATGTCCATACATAGTGCCCAAAGAATCGTTCAGATTCCAGGAGTGTATTCACACTTAAAAAGAGCTCAGTTTGCATGTGGTTTTCCAACTCCCTTTAGTTTTGGCTTGTTTATTCTAGCTTCAACTAGCTCATCTTCCCCTTTCAGTAAATATTTGATGTGCTGAAATCAATAACAAAATTCCTGGGCTTCTCTGTGGTATTCAGATGAAACACTATACTTGCCAAAGACTTTCCCAAGTATTTAACCTCTTTCTTGATAAGCAGCTTGTCTGACCCAACTCTGGTTCCAGCCATAGAGACACAGTGTTCTCTTAAGCTCTGTAGCTCTGTTTGTCGGATTCTAGCTGTATGCTTATACTGCAGTTGATTGCTGCCAGTTTTGTGGTTTCCTGGCCCCATGAGTCGAATCATGTCTCAGGGAGGATATTTGTTTGAAGGACTGCTGTTCATTTTAATTGAGTGCATGTTCTGCTTCTGTACATCCCTGTGAGCATCAAAATTCATCCTACTAAAGGTTCTTCTGGATTCAGGACTGAGATGGGCTGCATTCACTGTGTTTATAGGATCCCTGACACAACACAAAGAGGAGCTGAAATTAGTATGTGGCTTTTACAACCACAGGATTGCAGCAGTCTGAGCACGAGGGACATGTGTCAGAGCCATGGGTTCAATCCCTCACTGAAGTTCTTGGTTTGAACTTCACTGTCCAGTCATCTCAATGATTTGCTCTAGGGAAATGTAGTCATAGGGGCAAAATGTGGAGCGTTCACACGGCACTTTAAAAACAGAATTGCTCTTCATGAATGACACTAAACTCACAGAATCACAGAATCGTAGGGGTTGCAAGGGGCCTCGAGAGATCATCGGGTCCACCCCCCCTGCCAAAGCAGCTCCCTATCTCATATCAGTCAGATAGGCGTCCAGACGAGACTTGAATATCTCCAGCGAAGGAGACTCCACCACCTCCCTGGGCAGCCTGTCCCAGGGCTCTGTCACCCTCACTGTGAAAAAGTTCTTCCCCATGTTGGTGCGGAACTTCCTACGCTCTAGTTTACAGCCATTGCCCCTAGTCCTGTCCCCACAGACCACTGAAAAGGGGCTGGCCAATTCCCCCTGCATCCCATGTCTCACGTGCAGTAAGGAATTCTGCAGTCTTTTTGACTTGGTTGAAGTATTACCACCATTATCCAGTTGGATGGGTTTGGGTTTTTTTACATCATCTTCAAGATTAAACACTCGAAAAATAATTTTCACAGCAAAAATCAAGGTCTGTCATTCTGAAAATGTTTGGGGTTTTATTTTTTCAAATAAAAGCTATATATTAACATTTTTTCTCCTCTTCTTCCATCTAAAAAAACCATTAGTATATTCAAAATTATTTTGCAAAACATTATTGCTTTGCCATTTCTACCTTTATTATTTTAGTCCCTTAGTCAAAATTAGTGACTAGGAACAATATTCAGTGGGGAGATGCAGCTGTGTCAACGAGAACTGTACCGCCAGCCTTCTGAATGCCCACTGGAGAGAAAACATAACGTGGTTAAATACATTTCTTGACAGATGCTTATTTAGTAAATATCTCCAGTTGCATCCTTAATAGTGGAAATCATTATGTAGGGCATAAACAGTGATTATATAGTGTCATGTGTTATACAAAATACAAATTAAATTCCAGTAAAGTAAGAAACTAGGCTGTGTTGCATAACAAGGGAACATATGTAATATACCAGTCACAGCTGACACAGGGGCTGATATTCCCCCTTTGATGAACAGTAGACTGCAGCCTCTGACCTGCGATTGGTGGCCTTGGATAAGTGGAACAGACACAAGTTAAATTATGTGGAACCTGGATTGGTAGAGTTACTAATAAATACAGTTGTGCTGAATGAGGAAAGAAACCCTAAAAACTTTTTTGTGTCATTTATTTCTGTAGAAATTGCCTGATCTTTGGCATTTGCACATAGATACGGACAGCATGTAGATGTATGGTGTTTTACTAAGTCTCTGTTCTACATGTATATGTTTTGCAACAGGTTAGTAGCAAAGATGAAGATTTTCTTGACCTTTCTGTTGATGTGGAGCAGAACACATCTATTACACATTGTCTAAGGTAAGTGAATACATCTCTTTGGCAGTTAGTTCTGTGGGACTTTGCTACGTTTTCCAAATCTACTTGATACAGAAAAGGGAAGAGCACTGGGTTTTGAGCTTTTCCTAAGCAGAAGAAAAAGACAGTGAACCAGATGTTTCCTCTAATACCCATTCATGTCTATTAGACAAAATACATAGACATGTATATAGACTGTATTCATGTATATAGACAAACTATGCATTCAAGTACTTTGTTTTACTCCCTTTCTCTTTCAATATAGGTGTTTGATAGAGAAAAAAAAATCTCATGGGGAAAATAATTGATTGCCTTGTCATCTGGAAGAATTGCTGCAGAATAATAATTGGCTTCAGAGGGATTTAAGTGTGCTTATCTTTAAGCTCCTACTCAAGTGCTTTGTTGATTAGGACTTACATGCATATTAAAAGTTAAGTGTGTGCTTCACAGATTGAGTGCTAGAGTCCCCAGAGGGCAAAAGATTTCAAAGGGTCAGCTTTTCTGCCATAAAAGTTTCTTATTTTGTGTCTCATCTTAAAATTTTGGGCAGAAGTCTTTTATTCTACATTTCAGTTCTCCTCCTAGTACACTCTTAACTATTAAACAAATACATCAGAGATCAAAATAATTTTCAGACTTGCACAGAGGATGAGTCTGAGAGATTTAAAATATCCAGAGTTTTGACATTGGTACAATAAACCAATACCACGATTTAAGGCAATATGTTGCAGCTCTAAGGTAAGGACCACCAATAAGTCAAATTACTCTTTCAGGTCCCAAATTTGCTACCAATTTTGAAATTGCATTTAACAGCTTTTCTGGAATGCCTGGGGAAGGTTTCCTGGCATCTCACCCCAGTTACAGAATGAGAAAGCTTGTGAGGTACTAACCATGTCCTGAGTCAGAGTGCAGTGATTTCTCTGTGCATACCACATCTGTACTAAGTAACTTCTGTTGCATTTTAAAGTGCTAGATCTCTAATAAGCAGACTCAGTTTAAGGTGAGCAAGCTGGAGAGCGGCTTTGGGAAGGAGTGCATTATTTTCCTTTTATGTCCTGTTATCTCTTAGTACCGGTACTACAGGCTCGTGTTTGCACACTTTGAAGTTGTTCACAGTAGCCAGTGCTTTGAACTTGGTTTTGTCAGCATTACTTACCTTTCCCTGTGGTGTTCAAAGTCAGTTTGAAATCACACTGAGATGCAAGGAGGCTGAAGTGTGCATCTTCTGAGGTCTATCCTCAACTGCATTGTTATTTGATTCTATGATACACAGTCACTGGAGACAAAGCACTTACTTTTTCTTACAGTCTAGTCTGGTGAACTTGTTAGAAACTGCCACTTGTGCATAAGTTACCCTCTGTCCTTCAACTTCAATTTCTTATTTAATTTCTTAGTTGTTAAGTTTCCTGGAAACGTGTTTGGAAAGGCCATTTTATTCAAAGTCACTGAGTGCTTCAGTAAAAGTCCCCATGGCATTTCTACTACTGAACAGCGAGCGGCTGTACCTCACGGTGTGGGACAACTGCATCTGCAGGTGAAAGGTGGAGTTGAGTGACCCCAAAAGGGGGTCTCCACCTCAGATGGGCTGCTTATCCAACCTCTTCCAAATAATCTTTTAGCAACAGTACCTTGAATGCCTATCCCAGTCCTTCCTATTCTTACTACTAACAAGTTTTTCCTGATGTGTAACATGAATCTTCCCTGTTTCAGTTCAAGCCCATTTCTACTTGCCCTGTGTAGTCCTGGCGTAAACAAGGGGGTTCTCCCCTTCCTCTTTGCGGCCTTTTACAAACACGAAGAATTTTAAGTTAAATAGCCCAAGGTCATACAAGCTTTCCTTCACAAGCCATCTTCTCTAGACCTCTGTGCATGTTCATTACTCTTTGGCCTTCTCTCCAGTTGAACCTCTCTTGAACTTTCTAGAAGTGTAGTTGCCTAAACCTAGGCACAGAATTTCCAGCAGAGATCTACACAAATCTGAGAAGAATGGATGTCCTAAAAGTCTGCTTATACATCCCATTATAGTATGTGCCTTTACTCAAACACCATGGGATGCATTTTGAAGGCCTTTGTTCCTTTTGGAAATCAAGGGACGCAAAACCCCAGTTTTTCTTTTCTTGGGGTGGGAGGTGCAGGTTGCTATTTACAGATTAAACAGCAAGAGAGTCATCACCTGTCATCTATTCTGATAATCTTTTACTCTAGCAGCATGTCTACCTCTATATAGAAAACATGCATTCAGTTAGAATATGGATTTCCTCTCATTGTTCCATGGCATTATGAATTATTAAATGAGGTGTAAGTGCTTTTCTGGTTTCTGTTAATAGGAACAGCCAAGTTATTGCTAATTTTTGAAATTTTGCTCTTTCTTTCTTTTTTTTAAACAACTGCTTTGCTGTGTCTCTATAGCTTTAAGTGCTACTGCACTGAAAAGGTAAATTCAAGAAAAAACTGTGCAAGATAGCATTCAAGTAGAACAATTTTTTTGCCGCTACAGATGTATGTTCATTTTAGTTAATTCAGTAGCTTTTCAGATTGAAAAGACCCTTATGTACATAAGATGCCTAAAGAATACAAGCTTCTGGCATAGTCTAACTCCACAAGGTGTACAATAGAAGTCTAATAACAAGCATAGTACATATCCATTATTTTATTTCCACTAGGAGTTGCAAAATGTACCAGTCCATTTGACACTTTTAACTGGTCTACCTGTGCTTTTTTATTCCACTCAGAACTCTCTTATCTCTTAAGCCAGAAAGCATCTTTTACACTGAGGCTATAGAGGGACAGGCTGTGGAAACACATGAGTTAAATGATAAATTAGTTTATCTTCAGAGGGTGTATTTAAAAATTCATTTCTCGTGTTAAAACACCATGTAGTCAGAATGCAGATTGGCCTGTTAATGGGATAGGAAAGAATCAGAAATATCTTGAAACTAGCTCTGCAGATAGAGATAAAAATTCCTCAAGGCTGTAGCTGTTGTACATGCAGATTTTGCATGAACTCCAGTCAATGATCTGTTGTATTTACCTGTTGTATTTAACATCTATTAGACGTGCCACGCTGAGAATTCTCCATTGATGAAATCAGCTCCTGAGGTTGCAGTTGTAAAGGGCCACAAGAGCATCTAATTCTCACTGACATGCCTCCCTTCCCCCAAGGAAAGCGTTACTACTTATAGACATGCCACTAGTTTTGTTCCTGGTACAGAGGAAGGAATTAATATGTGAAGAACAGGTGAATTAGTAGTGCCTCTGCATTCCAGGGCAGTGCCTCACCCGTTCCAAGCGAACAGGCTAACAGCCACAGCCGGGCAGGTAGAAGACAAAGGAACTACAGAACAAACACCAAGGGATGTGGAAAGGAATGTCCCTCAGTTTATCAAGCATTTGCATATTTCTCTGGCTTTCACAGATGTAATTCCCATAGTAGTCAGCTTATCATTTTAAATGTTAGATGTTATTGGTTTCAGAGTAATGAATACATTTTAAAAGGAATTAATAAAATCTTTGAGTTTAAATTTCATAGGAAGCTTGTCATAGAAAAAAAAATCTATCAAATTTCTAGCATCTCTACATGTTTCCTTATGTTAGAAAAATATTATTTCCATTGCTTCACTTTGAGATGGGAAGAAAACTAATAAATTGCAGTTTAAATAAATTCCACAAAAACAGTTTGTTTGGGTTTTTTGGTTTTGGTTTGTTTGTTGGGTTTTTTTAATGGAGACTTTAGGCTTTGAAAATCAAAACATCAGGCTTATTCCATAACACCAGACCTAAAACTGACATGGCCACATTCTACTGAGTCTTGGTCCACTATGTTCATCCCACACATACAACTCATCTTTTCCTAAAGTTTAATTTCTTCACTTATGATTCCCTAGGAGGTTACCGCTTTTTTCAGGGGAATTGACTCAATTCAGTTAATTTTGTCTTTAAATAGAAATTGGAAATAGATATTTGAGATCAGTGTTTACCACTGAAGCAAATCTTTTCCAGTGATAAGGCTTTCAGTTTCTTTTAGATAAAAAATTATATTTATGATCAAAGCTTTGTTGCAACTTACCTTTATTGAGGTGTATTTTGTCCAAAATGTCAGCACTTTCTGATCAAACTGTTTAAGATCATGTAACGGGGAAAAAAAACATAGTAAAAGCATTCTTAGTGTGAATATTATCCAGTCATATGAAGTGCCTCTGTCATGCTCTGTCAACCTTAGAGAACTGAAAGCCTGAAAATGGAAGTCCTCCCCTTTCTGGAGTTAGGTAAACAATTTCTAATATCTATGCCCTGGCAATCTGTAGAGTCTGCAGTTCTCCCATCTCCCCCGGTGGTGATGGTGCCAGGAAGAAATAACCATCAAGGATCCTCCCTTTGCCTTTGTAAGGTGATTCTGGTGCCACCTCCTGCGAGGGCAGGCCGAGCTTGCAGACAGTGCGGCATCGGCCTCGTGTGTGTGAACTGCAATGGTACAGGGGAGTTTGCTGAGTCTGAATTTGTGTGGAGTGGAGAAGTCATTGGGCACAATGTAGATGCAATCAGCAGGACAGTTCTCTGCTTCAGAGATATCTCTTTAAGGCCCAAGGTCACAAGAAAGCCTGTGTGCTTAAAGTGGGAGATAGGTGCTTATGTATGCATTTGCAGTTCTCGAAAACACCTCTTGGCTGTAGGGTAACACTAGAAGTGACAAAAAATTACTGTCATTTTTTAGAGTTAGGTTCTTTTAGGTACCTAAAATTCTGCTCTCAGCACTGTGCCTTCGGACAGATCTTTTCTGTGAACTGAGACACGCTATTGAACCAGCCTTCCTCTGCTTCTCGCTTCAAAAGCTCGATCCTGAAAGATTTCCAAGAGTATTTACTTGATCAGGATTTACTAGCTGACCCTTGCCCTTTTTAGACAACAAGAAGGTATAATCAAATAACTTCTGGGTGACAGTTCAAGAGGTTAGAGGATGCAGAAAACTGACCTCAATTTATTTCTTCTGTGTAAGAGGATTCAAACTTAGTTTACAGAAGAATTCCATAAAATGTGAGCTATTTGAGGATGACAGAAGTGAACTTGAAGCTGTTCTATTCTGCAAATAATTTTTAAAGGGACTGGATGGACTGAGTGACTACACTCCAGCCTAGGCAGCCCCTTGACATGTAAGAGATCATGGTATAAGTCCCGTTTTGAGATAACTGTAGCGTATGGTGGGGCCTCAGCTCCAGGTACAGGGCTCATAGCATCCAGAAACCTTGGCAAACCCCAGTAGAGTTGCTTTAGATGTTTCAGGAAAAAATGTATTCTGTGCAGAGAGGATTTCACCCTGTGTCTTCTTTTAGGGGTCCAGTTCATCAGCCCAAGTGGGGCAAAAGTGGTAAGGTCATTAAAGAACAGATAATTGTATTTATTTACAGAGACTTCAGTAACACAGAGACATTATGTAGTGAACAGAAATACTACTGTGAAACTTGCTGCAGTAAACAAGAGGCACAGAAAAGGTAAGCAAATAGCATGCTATTCCCTCTCCTGGTCTTTGACAAACCTCCTTGACATTTATTGTGTTTAGATAACAAGAAGCCTTACACCCCACCAGTATTCTGTGTGGGCCAGAGAACCTGCACACATATTCAAAGCTAATACGTGTGTCTCGGTCTGGAAGCTACTGCTAAGTGACTGCTGCTGCTTACAAAGTGCTTTTATATTGCAAACATTTACTCATTAAGGAAGGACAGAATGGCTTTGAACTGGTCAGGTCTTTATCACACTCACTCTAATGGTTTCACAGGATGAGAGTGAAAAAACTGCCAATGATTCTTGCCTTACACCTCAAGAGGTTCAAGTATATGGAGCAATTGCACAGGTACACTAAGCTGTCTTACCGCGTAGTGTTTCCTCTGGAGTTACGGCTCTTCAACACGTCTGGCGACGCTGTCAACTTGGATCGGATGTACGACTTGGTAGCTGTTGTTGTTCACTGTGGAAGGTAAGATACTTTCATGTGTACCTCGAGTTAGTGCCAGACATTTGCCAAGGGCACAGGCTTGCCCAGCAATATGTGGGGAGAGTGGGAGAGAGGACGTAAACCCTGCTGCTGCACCAACTTGCCCATGTCTGGGCCTGAACATCTTAGCCACCGTCCCTCACAGAAAGAATCATAGAATCATAGAATGGTCTGGGTTGGAAGGGACCCCAAGGATCATAGAGCTCCAACCCCCCTGCCACAGGCAGGGCCACCAACCTCCAGGCCTGGATCTACACAAGGTTGCCCAGGGCCCCATCCAACCTGGCCTTGAACACTTCCAGGGATGGGGCACCCACTACTTCTCTGGGCAACCTGTTCCAGCACCTCACCACTCTTTCTGTAAAAAACTTCCCCCTAATATCTAATCTAAACCTTCCTTCCTTTAGCTTTAATCCATTCCCCCTTGTCCTGCCATTATCTGCCCTTTTAAAAAGTAGAATCCTCTCCTGCTTATAAGCTCCCTTCAGGTACTAGAAGGCTGCAATGAGGTCCCCCTGCAGCCTTCTCTTCTCCAGTCTGTACTTGCTTAAAAAAATAACATCAGGCCTCCAAAAGACATAAGATTGGCTCAAATTGTCTCCTTCCTCATCAGCCCACATAGAGAGCTTGGGAGCCAGGTCTCTGTGACGCCCAAACACTGCTAGCACGTGGGCCCTACAGCAGATCACCTTGGTTGCCTGTCAATGCAATGAAAATGCTAGCTTTAATAAAGCTTCTCACATATGGGGTATCAGCAAATGAAACAGAAAGATCCTTGGGCCTCTAGGAACACAACTTGTTTTCCCTCTTCTCAAAGACTGTATGTGACTGAATATTCACAGTTGATACCAAACAATTTTCCCCCTTAAATTTAGTTCATAAAGTTTTTAAAGTATTTGCAATAGTTGATGCCTGCCATGAGCCAATTGTTAAGTGTTCTGTAGGTTAATTTGGAAAAGGCCATGGCAGAGATAGAAACAACATGGCTAGCTTGCAGCTGATGAGGTCTTTGTGCCAAGTGAGTAAAAAGGTGAAAGGGGTAAATGTCTACTGTACATAAGGGGTAGGTTTACTATGTTGTTCTTAACATTTAGGTATCATTGGGTCTGGTTGTATATGGAAATGTGACTTATCAATATGGGTTCAATAGTATCTTCTAATATTTTGGGGGTTGTGTTTTTGTTTTGCTTTCTAGTGGACCGAATCGAGGGCATTATATTACTATTGTGAAAAGTCATGGATTTTGGCTCTTGTTTGATGATGACATTGTAGAGGTCAGTATGCCAAAGGCCACAAGCACAGCTTTTGTGTTCATGTTATCCTCTCTGTTTGGGGTTAAAATTCTGCTCCAGGTGTGGGTCTGGTCTGCAAAGCCACAGTTTGATTGTAATGTGACATTTAGCTCAGCTCTGTTAGGAAGTAAGAGAGTTGCAGTTTGTTTTGCAAACAGAATTACTGATCCTGTAGTTCTTGCTCTGTCAGCTTTGGAGAGGGTTGTTTTATTTCAGAGCAACATCAAATGTTTTTAACATCAGGCTTTGAGGATTTAATTTGTTATGTTTTCTATATCTAATAAAATCAGTTTAATTCATTAAAACTTAGCTAAAATATCCAGGAACTGTTTTGATCCTTGGCAATATCACTGACAAAACTGGACTGGGTAAAGCTAACATTGCTGTAGGATTTTGATTCTGTAGTCGATCTGGGTTTGTCTGACTGTGAATTAGAGCAGGATCTGACCCACAGCCATTACAGATTCTGTCTAAACATTCTGCAGTTCATTCCTAAGCAAACCTTGGATGGTGTTGTGGCACCTTGGCAAAACTGAAGGCTTGATTCTGATTTCCCAGGAGTAAATCCAACGGAGTAAAAGTAAACACTGGGACATTGGATGGGGGCATGTCTTGAAGAGAGTTTCTGGAAATCTCAGCAAGATGAGGGTCACGTGGTTACATTTATGTGTTTTAACAGTGTCCACTACTGCATTCTGTTACTGGAAAAAGCCTAATTCAGTTAGGTTCACTGAGACAACCATTCTTACTGACCTCCATGAGTGAGACCAGTTGGGCTTATAGCCCCTGAACATCACCCTTTCACTGCTTAGACTGCAAACGGAATTTGCTGATGGCCACTCTGAAGAAAATACCTGAAATTTTTTCTTTAGTGTTCATACCATCATTTCATCTGTGTTTGGTATTTCTTTCACCTAACAGCACATTATTCTTTATTTATTTACTTATTTTGCAGAAAATAGATGCTCAAGCTATTGAAGAATTCTATGGTCTCACCTCTGACATATCAAAAAATTCAGAGTCTGGCTATATTTTATTCTATCAGTCAAGAGAGTGACTTGGCAAACTGTGACAATTGCACACCACGATGCTGCGCACAAAGGAAGGTGATGGCCCCCCCTTACCTGGCTTTTACACAGACCACATCTTGTATGGTTGAACAACGATTCGCTCTGTCTCCCATTAAACAGTCTATGTGGTATTGACTGTAACCTCTGTTCTTGCCATGTGGAACTTTGTTTTGGGGAGAGGGGGTTGTTTGTAGTTTTTCAGTCTGATTGAAGAGTTAATTGCAGTCAGATTTTAGTGGAATTTATATGGACTAACATTTACAGATAATAAGATTTGGATGTCAACTGTTAAACCCAATCCAGCTAGAGTAGTATTTTATATGGAAGTGTTCATTGCATTTAGGGCAAAATTGTTTAAAACTTTCTAAATAGCTTTGGGGTGTGTTGATTTACAGAGCATTCCTTTAAATACATTCTGACCTATACTTACTCATTTTAAGTGTAGGGAAAACAAAATCTGTTTCATGTTGATTGGAATGGTGGTTGTATAGGGGATTTTTTTACGTGTTACTCTCCGCTGCAAAAAATAAGAGGTATTCTTCCAAAATCATATAAGCTTTGGGTTGTTAAAAAGCTTTCAGTGCATAACCTCAGGCCTAAAATTCACATAGAGGGATTTAAATTACAGTGGAACTAAGTAGTTCTGTATGTCCAGTTACTTTTTTTATCATGAGGCAGTACAGACCAGGTGAGATTTCAGAACTTCCAGGCCACTGGAATAGAGGGAGTGAGGTGACACATGACACAGAGATAAATTACATTTATAGAGATTGAGCTCACCTTTCAGTTAAAATGATATTATAGGTTGTTTACTTAATTGAGTCTGCAGAGATTGCAACTCTGCTCACATATAACATATCCATTAGGACTGAAATTACAGTCTGTTTAAATAAGTGTTGTTCATACAATACTTAAGATGTGTCTTGATCCTGAAATAATTTGAGTATCTGTAAGTCCCATTTTCATTTCTCAAGACAGAGCCCATTTCTTCACGCTATACATAATGCATAACAACCATTAGTTCACACATACTGTCACATCTATATCCCCTCTCACATTTTGGCTGTGTTTGACAGCATTTGGCTCACCACAGAAACAGACAGGGCTCTGGAGAGGCTGGTTTTAAAAACGTCGAAAGGCTGAGTTAGCTTGTGATTTCTCTGGGTGAGTTTGGCTGGCACTAGTCACACACACTGGTGAAACTGCTGAACTCACGTGCTGGAATTTGGCAAAGCATGAATGCAGAGGAATGTATTGATAGGGTATGAGAAGGGATGGATAGCAGGTTGAGGTGGTGGTGACACTGGGTTGGTTTGACACTTCGACTCCATTGTAAAGTTCTTGAACTTCAGTAGCCAAGTTCCTCTTCCAATGGAGACAACAACAAAAACACTCATCTTCAGGGGGACTGAAATGTTGGTTTGAGTACTTAAAAGGATATACTCATCTCACAAAATGTATTTCTACCTGTTATGTTGCATTGACTCTTGTAAGTATTTATTAAGACAATGTTGCTTTTGGTTGTTCTTTTCTTTAAGAAGCCTGCCTGCCACTTTATGGCCAACACTCCATTTCAAGAAATGGCTTTTGAAGTGCGGCTGTATCTTGTATGTTAGTCTGTAGAAAAGATAATTTTTTTTTCATTGTGATCTACTGTGAATGTGAAATATCCTTTGTTATGTCACAGTGAAGATGAAGTACTAGCTTCTACTGTCACATCAGCTGAA
Organism: Zapornia atra; assembly: GCA_013400835.1. NCBI lineage: Eukaryota > Metazoa > Chordata > Aves > Gruiformes > Rallidae > Zapornia > Zapornia atra. The sequence continues at coordinate 41,389 of VZTU01008212.1, forward strand.
GTTCAGTTGGATTTATCGATGGCCATTTTGTAAACTAAGGAAATGTAGCACTTTATACTGAATGAGTGGACTTTCAATCTAACATTATTTGTGATTTATCATGTTGTTATACCGATAGGAGAAAACAGACGTAGAATGTAACCTCAGAGGATGTACTTGGATGAATAATAGTAGTGGTCTAGAGAGAGCACTCCTGTGAATGAAGGCAGGTATGCAGGCTCGAGATGGGCATCACTGGGATGCAGCTCTGGTTCTCTTACTGATGTTAGAATCAAATGTTCTGTCTCTAACATGGAAGAGAGACATCTTACAGGAGACTTCAACTGAGGCCCAGGAGCTTTCCCACTGAAACCTGCAAATCCCTCTGTAATGGATTTATTTATAAGCGTTCAGAATTTCCAGATAAAAATGTAATAATCACTTGCCTTTTAAAATGGGTAAGGGTTCCTCATTGTGAATGAAGGCACTTTCCAGATCAGCGTTAACTGGTGCTGGTCCAAAGGTCCATACTTCACAGTTTACTGCTGAGCATTCTTAGGGCATTCTTCCACTTTAAAATAAGCAGCAAAAAAGATACTCTTAAGGTACCATTTGAATGTTTAGTGTCCATTTTTATATGAAGAGTAATTTTTCATTAAAATGCTTTTCAAGTCAAATCAATTTTAGGAAATGTTTTCCATATTTCAATTGACTTCCCTGAAAATTGATCTTTTTAGTGTTAAGAATATGAATTAATATTCAAGTGCTAACGTACAGGATGATGATCTTTGGGTTTCTGCATCTGCAAGACAGCTCTAGGCTGTAAAACATAGAGATAATTGCAGTATGGGTTTGAGAGTAAAAAAATACTAGAATAAGCTGTATGAAAACCCATTTAAAATTCATGCTAGCCCAGGAGCAGATTACAGCACTGGTATCACACCAGTCCAACATCACTGGTCTGACATCAACTCTGAGAGACTGTGGAATACTCACTTTATGCAAACACCAGCTAAACTAAGGAAAAATTATTTTTTAATTAAAAGAAAATAAATTGCAGTCACAATTCTATCAATTCTGTCCAGACTGTAGTGTGCTGAGTGTCTTGACTTCAGCCCGGCGAAAGCTGTCAGTCACGGCTCTATGAATACTGCCAGTCTGAGCAACAGAACTTCTGTGTCAAATTAAGCACATTCACATGGGTTTTGCAGGATTGGGATCCTCAGAGGAATAATCATATGATGTATTTTAGTTGATTAAAAAAAAAACCATAATCCTTTTTCTCTTCTGCTTACGTATAGATTTCCAGTCCCTTATGAAAGAATGGGAAAATAGGACAATAAAGGCTTTTCAGCCAGTGGCTAGAAAACAGAATTGTAGCACAGATGTCTAGTAGCATTCTGTGCTTCCCTAAAGTGACTATTTTTATGTTGTTGTGTTCTGGGTACATTGGGCCTAACGACATCTGAAGTTCTCTACTTGTTTCACACGCTATTGCTGAGATGTGTTGTCCATTTATAAATCATATTTCTATGTTCTCACTTAGAAAAAAATAACATTTTTTGTCCTGTGCTGTTTTTCCACTGAGCCCAATGAAGCACTGCAGTGCTGATGAATCAGTTATCTTAGAGGATGAGCTCAGACCTAAACTTCTATGTTTCACAGAACAGCCTGTCAGGATTTTATGTAATTTCTATTTTTGGGCCATAGCAGAGGGAGGCAGGAGAGTGATGGAGAAGCCATACCAGTGAAGCAGAACACCTTGTTGAAATTAAGTCCCAAAATTACTCCTGTCAATTTTATTTTAATAATTCACAGTTACCTCAGACCAGCAGATTACTTCTTAAAAGTCTTGTTCTGTTAGCAGTTGGAGTAAAAATCAAGCAGTAGGTGTTTCCTCTGCATTAGATTTAATAAAGATATTGAAGACCTAACTAAGCTGAAACCGAGCTTCACGTTACGTGGTGGGTCCTGAAATGGTGCCACAACCTGTCTCTTACCTTCAGACACTATATTTCATTCACCCATCTGTTGCAGCATCATATACTTGGGACCTGAGCCGACAGCTTGGGCTGCCAGAGATTGGATGTCTCTCAGCAGCAGACCCTTCTCTTTTTTGCTGCTCGTGGCTGACAAGTGTGAGCAGGAACTTACAGCTGAACTTGTACTAGAAATCTTAAGTTTTGGCTGTGTACCTGTTCTTTGCTAGTACCTTTTATCAGTGTTTGTTTTAATTTATTTTGCTTTTGTTGGTCTATTACTGTAATTGTATAATAGCTTCTGTACTTAATGTTACTAGGTTTCTGTTTTTAATTTTTATGTAATTTGATTATTTTTTGTTAACTGTAATCAACCCAAGCACTTTAAGCAACAATGTCAATCTTGTGAGATTCCAATCAGCTTAACATTTTGCCTTTGTCTTTTTGCTTTTGCAGCTGTTTGCTCGTGATCCAGTGTCTCTAGTTAGAGCCCAGTTCCCATTTTGAGGCTCGTAGCCCTGGCTGGGTTGTAAGTTTGGGAAACCCAAACCCTTGTTCGTGTATATCTGTTCATACCTAACAGCGATGCAGCATTTGCTGCGTGTCTGCTGCACGCAGCAGCAGGTACCTGATGAGTTGGCACTCACAGTGCACATTTCACAGCCTTTTTTGCACTCACCTGTCTGAGAATGACCGTCATACCTTAATCTGTGGCACAGTTATCAGTGACTATAACTTAGAAGAGCTCGTTTACCAAACACAGGGTTAGCTGTCCACCAGCTGATGATACAGGTATTGCACTCTTTGCCATTTCTCTGTGCTGTGTACAGTCTCAAGTATGAATAATCTGAAGAGCTGCATTTATTCCCAGCCCTTGTGTGAGTGCTGGCCAGGTCAGGAATCTTTTTTTGCATCTTCTCTCCGCTTGGGCTCATATAAAGAGGAGAGAATGAAGTAGGGTTAGTTGTGGTATAAAAAAAACCCCATGCTGTCTATCAAAGACACTGGTTGTTTCTTAGGGGCCAGAACCTGTGGTATCTGTATCAGAAAGCCTCTGACTTTGTGGTTTTAATGCAAGCTTTATTCTTAGGGTTTTTTAAGACATTGTATTCTCTTTGATCAGTGAAAAGACCAGGGCATTTTTGCATCTGTTGCTGAGGGGTTTCTTCTCTATTTAACATGTCTCTTAATATTTAAATAGCCCTTGGGAAGCCTCAATAGACACCTTTTTAATTTCTTTCCAGGTAACATGCAGTATTTCAAAGAGCTTGCTTGAAACTGTCCGCAAGACCTATTCAGATTATGTCAAATAACACCTATCAGGAGGTACGTGCCCACCTGATGGGACCATCTGGGCCAAGCCCACCCCTTTTTACACACTAGTGATTCTTTACCCCCTAGGAGTTTGCTTACTGGCTTTGCCTGAACGATTTAATATGAAACTGCACATAACTCCCCTTATTCCTGGTGTCAGAGTTGCAGTAATTCTCTAATAATTCTGCTTCATTTGGTTATTTTGACTGGGACTATTGCACCATAAATAAATTACCTTGTGTGGGCCAGTCACAGTGGTCAATTTAACTGCCTAATGAAGGCTGCTGCAGGTGACAACTTTGCTATATGTAAGAATATTAAAGAGTAAGTGACTTCTCTGTGATGGCACGGTAGGCCTGTGCCCTGGGTTTGACTGAGATAGTTTTCTTTCTCGTAACTGTATGGAGCTGTGCCCTTCTATAATAAAAGGAGCTGGATGGGCATGCAGCTTCCTAACTCTCAGCTTGTACCCAGCTGAGCTTGGTGCTCCATCCTCCAGACACTCCCAACCCTTCTCCTAGGGGTTCCAGAGCAGCAGGAGCCAACCCTTTGCCAAGACACCTCGCCATTCACCAAAACGTCTTGCTTGCCGCGGTGAATAATTAATGATCGTTTGCAAGCCCTCTCTCCCTGCTCCCCAAAACCTCATTAATAGGTCTACATTCCTTAGAGAGGCTGAGTTTAACATCAGCTTTGTACCTGCAGAGATGTTCATATTTGCAAAAGTCCCAAGACAGATTGTGTTCACATACTAAACTGTTTCCTAGTCCTCTCTCAACTCTGATTCTAACAGCAATGTCGGGGTGGCCGTGTTACAGGTACGGGTGCTTTTCCTGGAGACAATATTCTGGCTTTTGTGGCTTTTGTCAAAGAAGACTCAGCACAAGCTCCATAACTTACCCATGACTCTTTAGGAGTAGAGTCACCACGTGCTGTGGGAATATGAGCATAAGGTATGGGGGAAGAAGAAAGAGAAGACGAAGGAATGTGGAAAGGGCTGGTTTTTTGGAGGCTTTGAATGTGTATATGGGTTTGTAAATATATAGTCCCTCTCTACCTTGTCAAAACGATGCAATCATAATAAAACTACTTAAATATTTTGTGCTAGTTTTTTAAATGGAGTAAGGTAGTAGAATTACTAGGCACAGAACCGGGGACACATAAAAATACTGAGTTTCTAGTAAAGCATACAATACTGTGTATGTGTACAGTGGACTATCTGCTCTTTTTAATCATGTACATGTAATTAAACCCTGCACTACCTGCAGAACTGTAAGATAAATCTCATATTGGTTATTAAGGTTGTAACATAAGAAAACAGTATTTTCTCCTGTTAACATGTTTATATTTTACATGAAATAAACTCCCTAGCTGATCTTGCTTCCCTTCAGCTTGCTTTGGGTTCAGCTGGAGCCAGACTAAGGCTGAACGTTGATGTTGGTCGGTGCACAACATGCCTCTGTGTGTCAGGTGTCCGTGCTCTTACAGAGGGCAAGCCTGCTGATGCTCACTTTTTTATTTCATTTAATGAAGTCATTGCATTTCAAGTGACTTCAGAGAATATTCCACTGTCTCTGAAGTGTCATAAGGGAACAAATTTTGCATGCAGTTCATGAGTTGCCTTGGTGGAACACACATACAATTGAGTGACTGAGCTGTACCTAGTTAAAGCACATCGCTGACCTTGCTGGTGTTACCGAATACAGCTAACACTGAACAGAATAAAAAGCAGCCAGAATTGAAGTACCTTTTGCATCAGGGAACAATGAGAATCCCACCCCCCCTTAGCCTGAGGTTTTACTTGTGACTACCAGAGTGGCAAAGGGGTTTGCTAATAAAGTCTAAAATTCTGACTGAGAACTGAAGGTAGTTGCTGTAGCCTGCTCGCTTTCCTGAAGTTACTCATTAGCAAACACAGTTTACTTGTGTAAATAATTGAGGTAAATAAGAGGCTGGAGTTTCTTGCTCTTGTCTAAATGGATTCTTGTTATTCCTTCAGAACCATTCAGAGACCCAAAATCAAACATAGCTGTCAAACTACAAGTTAAATTCATAGCTAACATGCTATAAGATTTATGGCCCATCAGACTTATCAAAGGACCAGGTTGAAGAACTCTTCACATCTTAACAGTGCAGATTTCCTCTCAAATTAAAAAGCAAGCAGCTCCTTCAAATTTATTCCTAGGTTATTAGAATATACAATTTTAACTGTAGGATGGAGACAGAAATTTAAAACATGGGGGCAATTCACCACTCATCATTATCAAAGGGAACATACTCTGTAGCAGTCACTTCACCCGATCTCACCACCAATACAGAGACAGCAGAGGAGGCAACAACCTGGAGTTTGCAGGTTGCCCCAGGATGCACAGAGAGACCTTCCAGGATCAAACAGAATTCGAGAGCTGGAGGCTGACAGACATCTGCCAAATCACTGCAAGGGTAGAGGAGTCAATAGTAGAATTCGAGTTGGAAAAAGCCAGATTGAAACATTACCCTTTGGATTTCATTTCACTCACATATGAGGAAACATGTTCAAGCCATGTTCCAGAATGGCAAAATGTTGAAAGAGAAGACACAGATTTCACCCAGCATTGCAAACCAGACATCACACATGCTTAGGCATCAACCAAGAGCCTGCTCAAGAGAGACCAAATCCTACTGTCAGTCACTTTGGTGTAGCTGTGAAGAAGCTCTGGACAGGTTTGCAGTTTTACAGTGGGATAAGTAGAACCTGGAATAAAGTTTCTTACAACACCCTCATGAAACTTGGTGTGCAGAGCTGTGGTTTCTGTGCAGGTGTAAGACACAGTTATGTGTGGAACACAGTAAGCTCTGGGAACAACTGCAAGTGGGATTATTTCTGCTCTCTGAAAACACGGTTCAAGAGCACAAACAAAACCTCACACTTCAGTTACTAATAATTTAATTCTCACTGCCATTTATGAAGCATTTTTCACCCTCTAAATAGTTTTTACAAGATAACCTTTCCAACTCTCACTTTGGTGAAAATGGGAGAAATTGGGCAATGTGTGCCAAAATCCCCGCATATTTTAGATAACTACAACTTGAGCTGAATCTGGCCACCCCTTCAGCTGGATCAAGTTAACTAGTAGAAACATTTTCACTGGCTCCTTGGCACTGCCTTGATGACCTATTCACTTCTGGATGCAGTTCAAAGTGCAGATCTTGTAGCGCATGGCTTCAGTATAACCTGATCCCGTGCTATCTCTGACACAGCTTGTCTGACCTGGAATGCACTGGGGTAGCTGAGGTTGCTTGGGAAATTTGGCTTAACAGCGCTTTACTTTCCAAGGAATGGATTAGCTTTCTTTTCCCTCTAGTGATTGTTAATTAGTATAGACTAGCAGGAAATGCTAGGTAAGTAAGGATGGTATCATTCATTTAGTTAGTTTCTCTTTCTTCATTCCAGGTATTTCTAGTTACACTTTCAGATGAACAAAAGCATCAGATAAAGTCAATGAAGTGTTGACTGGTTTGATTTTGCAAGATGAGTAGCTCAGGCAGAGCCCAGGATTGGCTGAGACACCGGAATGGCACTAAGTTGCCCCTCAGAAGCTGTCCTTGAGGAGAAAAAATTCCCCAAAAGTTAAACAGACTTCTTCCCCCTAAGCATTACAACTCTGGTACTTTTAAATGCTCGAGCATGGGTCAACATATACTGTTGACATATGGAGGGATATTTTTGGGCATGCTGCATCACTAGGCTGTGACATGGTTTCAGCCAACATTGGATAAACACCACTTTTACAATAACATGCTTCAGAGTAGAGTTCAATATTTACATTAAACCGTATTTTTACCGTGGCTTAGAGAAGCTGGTGCATGAGTCCTAAAAGCTGTGCTTTAGGGCAGTGTTCCACATGCGTACCCACTCGTCGTTCCCAAATGCAGTTACAGGGGGTGAGGAAAGGCAGTCAGTTCATCCCAAAGCAAGTGGTGCTGCAGAGCCCGGGCTGTGCACAGCCAGCATTTGGTGTGGTAAAGGCAGTGACCAGGCGCTCGCTGCTTGGTGTATGTCCGCTCGGGTCTCGGGACGCTCGCAGAAGAAATGTACCTAGAGAAGGGGTTTCCTTAACATGCCAAATCTCTTGCTCTCCCTCTTGTGCAGACAACCCCAGCCTCTAGATACTGAGCTGAAGACAAACCACTCCATTCACCTTGCTCTGTAGACAACTGAACTTGATTTATACAAAGGTATTCTATTCAAAATCCCTGTAATATGAAAATGAGCTGTATCACCCAGGCAAAGCACTTTTTATCTGAAACGCTGTTAAACCTGAATTCATGCAACCATTTCCTAATGAAAAAATAAGAAAAGCAAGATGCAGGTTCCTTGGTATAATTTCAAGTGACTTTCTGTCCCTTTTTATTGGTTTGTTGTTTGCTTTTTGGGGACTTTTTTGCCCATAAGCCACAAGGCACGGGCTTCTTCATTTTCCCTGTTACCCCTGTACTTTTGGACAGTCTCTTCTACCATTCTAGCTCTCACTGAGTAGAAGAGTACTTGGCTTCTCTCCCTCTGAGAGACCACACTACCAATCCATCCCAGCTTCAGTGAATTTTGCAACAATTTAATTTCCAGCATTATAAATCACACTCACAGGACTCATCCTTCAGAAGATGTTCAGGAAAGCAGCAAGGTCTACAGACAGAACATCAGAGCCTGTGGTTTCCAGCCTCACCCCTATCAAGAACTCTGTGTAACATGGGGCAAGCACTGCGATCTCTCTTTTCCAATTTCCCACCTAGAAAACACGAATGCCAGTATTGACCAAACTCAGAGAACTATGGAGGTTTCAAAGGGAAGAGAGAAAACCCTACTGCAGACAGCTAAAAAATAAATGGCCCATTAAAGAAGATAATTTTCTTACAGAGAAAAGAAAGGAAAGTTTCCAAGGGAAAGAAACTTTCTCTCCAAATTTAGTCAGCTAATTGTTCCTTTTTTTACAGATAGGAATTAGGCTAATGGGTTATGTGCTACGTACTGTATGGGTCCTTACAGATTTGTTTAGCTCATCTGCCCCCCAAAAAACATATTTTGTCACCCATAACAGTTTTCCATTTATTCCTTAGATAATAAGATGCTATCTTGTTATTTACAGTGTTACTTCTTATATCTTGAACCCTTGGATGGATTTGAGGACTACAAGATAATCAAGGAAACTGACCTAACAAAAATAATTAAACCCCCTGTCCCAAAAACAACAACCCCCAAAGGCTTTATGAAGTTAAATATCAAAAAAGAGAATAATGGAATGGTCTGGGTTGGAAGGGACCCCAAGGATCACAGAGCTCCAAACCCCCTGCCACAGGCAGGGCCACCAACCTCCAGGCCTGGATCTACACAAGGTTGCCCAGGGCCCCACCCAACCTGGCCTTGAACACCCCCAGGGACAGGGCAGCCACCCCCTCTCTGGGCAGCCTGTTTTTTTCCAAGAACTCTATCCTTAAATTATTTCTCTCTTGGATTTTATACTCTTCATTTTAACCTCACTTTTCATATCTGCAGAGTGAGAAGTCAGATATATTATTGCAAAGTTCTGAGAAGGAAATGGTTAATATTCACGAAGGGGAGTAAGAAATGCCATGTTCCTTTTATAAAGGGCAATTCCTCGCCCACATGGGCATTTGGAGCTCATAAGGATCAGGTTTCCAAAAAACCCACGTTTTTAGGCTGGAACAAACACTAGTGAGTATGCAGACGTGAACCACCCTCAGCTGTTAATGTGAGGGACTCGTGGGTAAAAGCTGCTGTTCATTTTCAATGTCCATTCTTATCAGACCCTTTCTCCTGCACACTGAGCAAAGAAAAGGCAGCTACTCTCTTCTGAAAGCTGGTAAGATCTTTTGAGGAAGAAAATTTGCATTTGGCTGAAGGTTAATTTTATAATTCTGTCCAACTTCATTGGAGTGATCTGCTTTTGTTTCCTCCCCACACCCAGCCTGCAAGCAGCCAGCAAGGGACTTGACCCTACATTTCAACTCCTTTCCACAAATTAAGGAAACCTGAGTGACTCTGCGGCTCTTCTGCTTAATGAGAGGTGCCTCACAGAACAAATAAGAAGAGCCAAGGACATTACACCAGAGGAGTCACTGTCCCTTGGGTTTGGGCCGTATCAACTATGTGACATGAAAAATGTTTTGTGGCTCAGCACTTTTCTTTGTGGAAGTTTACTAAGTGTTGCCTTTACTCTTTGGCTTCAAGACAGTCTTGTAATTATTATCTCAGCATTCCCAGGGTTTGGGAACGGTCAGATCCAGACCTAAAACCAGGTCCAAGTTCTATGTAAAAAAATCAGTAATACTTGTTTTCAGAAGCAGCACTAAACTCACATTAGGGCTGCTAAGGGGTTTGCAAGCCATATGGTTCAAATCCATTACAAGGGGCAAGGGCTGGAGAGCTTGGGCCTGATCTCCTGATGGTTGATACAGTGGATTAGACAACAAACGCAAGCATGTAACACAGGAACTTGTGACTGACAAGGTTTTTTTCTAAACAGTTAAATCATCATCCACCTTTTCTCACTCCTCAGTCAATACAGAGTTTCACACACAAAGAATATTCTGTCTCTCAGGTTTGAGGGCTGCTGGAGAAAGTGATGGGGGGAGTGATGGAAGAGTGCCTCAGGTCTGAGCCCCAGGGCTTGGGCATCCTTGTGCCCCAGAGTGTCCTGCAATGCTAATCAGTGCATCAAGTCTCATTCTGCTGTCACTTTTTAAACAAGATTATTCTTAATACCAGCTGTGCCCAGTTGTTTTGCAACAGCAACTCTCCTCCTCTTGCCATTTCCTCTGGACTGTAACACAGATTTTAATCAAAATAGAGAAGCTGCAGTAGGAGAAAACTGATCTTATTTCTCTAATATGGTGTATTTCCTTGGCAGTAGATGCTTTTTAACACTGATCTCATTCACACAGAAACTGTATTTTCCTACTTGTGTGAAAAAGCAGTGTTTTTCTTTCTCCCAAATCCAATCTGCCATCCTTTCATAACAGATATTTAATAAAAAGTCAAACAAAGCAGGCCCCCCGAGCCTCAAAAAATCCTAACTGCCAGTGGATGAAAAGGACCCAAGCACTGATGAACATGGTGTGATGAAAGATGAGCTCAAAACAGAACACCACATCCAAATAACCACCAACTGGCATGAATTAACCATCATCTACATTCGTGCAATGTTGGATACACATGAACAGATGGGAAAGAAATCTTGCCTTTTGCATGCTATGATTCACTGTGCTTTGGGGCATTCACTGAAGTCAATGTGAGCAGTTTTTATCCTGTTGTGTTGGAAAACTGGCTAGGACAGCTGGTAACTAGGTGTCTGTTAATTGAGAATATACATATAATACCCGTAACTAGGTGCATGTTACTATACTTGAAAACGTAGAGATGTTGGACCTTGGCAGTCTGTGATGAATTTCCTGAAGTTATAAGCACTCTGACAGTTTTGCCTGTGCTTTCCAGGACAATTTCCAGACAACCTGAGTCTGAAAAGACAAAAAAATGGAGCCAGTTTTCTGGAGGAAATGTCAGCTTCAGGAGTATGGGGTTTCATCATGAAACAGTGGGGTTTGGAGGTCAGTAACTTTTTCTCCTCCCTTTTTAGTACCTGGCTGTAACCTTAGGACTCGTACAAGAACAACTTGTAGGCAAGGAGATTGAATGAAAACAACTAAGCTATTCGATCAAGGGCCTGTTTGACAAAGACCTTGCTTCAGTGTTGGGAGCAAAGGGAATTTAGAACAAACCTGTGCTAAACCGTAAAAAAAATTTACTCAAAAATATTCTCCTGCTGCCTTTCTTTGGACTGACCCACAACCCAGTAACTCTTTGCTGCTTAAATCTCTCATCAACATGTATTTTGTTTCTGCAGTAGTAAATTTCCAGTCTCCAGTACCACAGCAAAGAGAAACTAACAGTTAAATCTAAAATTATGTCTGTCCTTTAATTATTTTATGATTCCTTTCACATAAATCACTTGCACTTAAACTGCCTAAAATCTCTCCTTACAAAGATCTTTTGTATGTATCTCTATAGCAACACATAAAGGAGCAAAAGTTTTTGTTTTACTGTGTGCATAAAATATAAGCCCACATTTTACAGATTGTGGCACTGCGTGCAGTCACTATTTCCTTCGTTAGTCTTTTGGGTTTGAGTTCTTTTTTTTTAAAAGAAAAAAAGACTGCTATGCCCATCAGGACAAGAGTGAGGAAAAGTCCTAGTCTCCCTTTCAGGACCATGTAAGGGGCAGGAAGCCTGTGCTCTTCAAAAGCACTTTGAGCAAACATGAGTCTTTCATCTCCTTGGGGCTACCTCTGGAAATACAGGAGCACGCTCTTTTGCGAGGACCCAAAAGCCCTTAAGAAGCATTCATCCAGCTAAAGTCCTTGACTGGAGTAACACAACACCCCAGTGACCCATGGGCAACAAAACCCAGAGCCCCTAATTCCTACATCTGTGTAGGTTCATCAGGGACCCACCTTGCTCTCACCCACACCTCAGAACATTTCTCCTTCTTCGCATGTTCGCTGGCAGGTAGTCACCCAAGGTAATTACTCAAGGTGCTTGTTTCACAAGTAGTCATTTATTACAGTAAAGGGCAACGAGTCGCCTGGCTCTGAGGAGGGCTGGGAGCCAACTAAGTGACATCACTAGCAGCACCAAAGCATCTCCTGTCAGTACAGCAGTGGAAAGGCAAATGTCACAGTGATAAGTGTAAATGCTTTTACATGCAAAACTGAGAGTATCCTTATTGTAACTCTTCCAATATTTGGCTCTTTTTTTGTATTAACTTAGGTGAATGGAACGTACTTCAACTACTTTGTGGGTATTGAAAACATACTGTTCTGTTTTTTTGCTTGAAAATAGGCAGAGGATTTATAATTGCCCCTTAGATGGCTTGCTTCTGTCCCTTCTGAAATCAACAGGGAAATCTTCCCTTTGATTTCAGTATATTTTGCATTAAATCTGCATTCATAAAGCTGTGGGTCCTGACCTGGTCAGTGCTGGAGATAGGAGAATGGACTAGATGCTTGTTTGGTCTTACACAACTTGCGTAATATGGCCTCTCCTGATTTCAGTGGGAAGAGTTCTAAATTTAAGGTACTAGCCAAAAGCTGCTTTACTCAAACACTATAGTTTAATATAGCTCTTTATTTAAATGTCAGAATTGGTTAATAAGCATTTATAGTTTAAAAAACCCCCAGGGTATTCAGATTCTGTATTTCTTTTCTATCCACAGATCATAGGTGGATTTTAACAGCAGCTTATAGTACATAGTAATATTACTTGTACATCCTGGCCCCTTCCACAAGTTCAAATTCAGTCTGTGATAATTGCTGCCCTTCACAAGTTAAATTGCTCATAATTCCTTACTCATTCCAATGATAGCCTCATAATCCAGTGAAAGCCATTAAACTAAAGAGGATTTTTGCAGTCCCATTGTATTGTAGCTGACAGACTCATCATAGAGGAAATAAATCAGCTAATGAGAGAGCTAAAAAATTGTATGCAGATTGTACTGGTTGAAGCCTATTAAAAAAGGCAGGTCGGTTTACGCCCCTTATACTCCATTATAACCCTGTAAATTCAGAAGTCTCTGACACTCACCAATTCCTACCTCTTCTATTTAAAATTTGCCATGGAAAGTTTCCATGGAGGCATTTAATCAGTGTTGCCTAGTACTTAAATCAAGGAAGAAGGTACTAGAGAACCTGAGATTTTCACCAGCACCAGCATGTGTTGAGTCCAGAGCTTCTAGTCTTTTCTCTCTTGCTCTGGCTTCACAGCAGCTTGCTAACTCCCACGTGCATCTCCAAGAACAGAGTCATCTTTGACAAAAAGCCATGGAGGCATCTAAGGAGCCAAGTCCTCTGCTGAAATAGTCTGGGTGGCTCTCTACTGGGAGCTGTGAAAACTTACTGATTTTCACCACATGGAAATCATCCTCCATCCTTAATTGCTGCTGTTTTTTCTGAACCAAGTGGTTCTGATTTCAGATGTGTAGCCTTGGGGGCATGGGGCAGCTGCTGTATGAAACTCCTTGTGAGTTACCCCTAGAATATTTTGATATATAATATCATGGAAAATTAGTCTATCCCCTTCCTATTTAGTCTGCTATAAAAATGGATTATAGAATTACTGAGAAGAGATAGATCCAAGTATCTGAATTACACTTTCGCAACCAAGCAGAAAGCTGTAGCTCTGTGGTTTTCTCACAGGAACTCATACAAAGTGAAATAAGATTCCATCTTAACCCCCTCTTCATGCTTAGGTGATGCAGATTATCTGAGCTGCGTACCTAATGCAAACAGTCGTTTCTTCTGTTTGTAACAGAGCATGAGATGGGCTTTCAAAAAGCACTTTCAGATAGGCTCACGGCTTCTTTTCACTAATGCAAGCTTGAAACTCCCACATCAGCACCCTCCCCATATAGGCACCTCTTCTGATTCATATTGAAATATCGTCATAGAATCATAGAATGGTCTGGGTTGGAAGGGACCCCAAGGATCATAGAGCTCCAACCCCCCTGCCACAGGCAGGGCCAACAACCTCCAGGCCTGGATCTACACAAGGTTGCCCAGGGCCCCATCCAAGCTGGCCTTGAACACTTCCAGGGACGGGGCAGCCACTACTTCTCTGGGCAGCCTGTTCCAGCACCTCACCACTTTTTCTGTAAAAAACTTCCCCCTAAGATCTAATCTAAACCTTCCTTAAGGAAGGTCGAGTTGTACTTGGTATATGCACTTATAAAGGGAAAACTATGACCACATCCATCTAGAAATAAGGCCTGACTTTTTTTAACTATTACACTGAATCACTAGGAAAGACTTTGCTCATCTTTCTTAATCTTCATAAA
>VZTU01008212.1:55589-70250 GCA_013400835.1 Zapornia atra
TATCAGGATTGTCCGTCACTCAGAATAAACAGCTCCACAGGGATGTGGTCTTTTGGGCTGAAAAGTGAGCAGAATGCTGCGACAAATGGAAAGGAAAGAAATGTCCCAGCAGTGGAGGGTAGGTGCCATGCAGGGGTGCTTTTCTGCCAGTGCATCACCCACACAGCAGCTGCCACCTGCATCAGACCAAGGAACCATTCAGCCACCTTTGAAAGCCAGGACAAAAGTTAAGAAGGGAGGAAAAAAATCATACAGCTCCCTACTTTGATTCAAGCAAATTTGATCATAAAGCTAATGAGAGAGCTAAAAAATTGTATGCAGATTGTACTGGTTGAAGCCTATTAAAAAAGGCAGGTCGGTTTACGCCCCTTATACTCCATTATAACCCTGTAAATTCAGAAGTCTCTGACACTCACCAATTCCTACCTCTTCTATTTAAAATTTGCCATGGAAAGTTTCCATGGAGGCATGGAAGTTTCCATGGAGGCAGAAAAAAACCTAATTGCCTTCAAAAAAGATAAGGATGCAATATTAATGTAAGTAAAGTTATCAGCTGTAATGAATCACTGGGCTTGTTGGTTATTGGACTGACTTGAGCCATTTTAACTTGAAATGCTTTTATACAACCCATAGCAGTTAATTTAATCTGGGTAAGACATCTGCTGAAAGGGTGATTGAATTTGTCAGCATGCAGGTGACAGCAACATATTTCTGCCAATAATAGGGAAGGCTAACGTTAAACAACACAGCAGAACAAAGTGCTCCTTTCTTAAGTCATAAGCCAATACGTAAGCATTAAGTGGTGGTTTGATGTCATATTGGGAGGCAAACATCACACTGACAATATCAGAGAGAAAAAAAGTACCTAAGAAAATACAGAGATGACAGTAATTTCGAGGCTAAGGAGTGCGCCTGTGATAATCTGTCTTTATCTTTCCTATTACTCAGGAACAGCTTTTTGTCATTCAAGATCAGGACTAGGTTGCCTCTCCAAAAATATTTCTAGTTCCTCTCAAATGTCAGGAAAATATTTCTAAGTGAGCATGCTTTGTACATGCCTCATCATCAGCGATATCGACTCTTTTTTCTCACTTTCAGGTGCACCGGGCACATCCAGACATGCAGAGGAACTGTCAGGGTGACCCTGGACACCAGCCTCCTTCATGGTGGAGCCAAGTAACCCCAGCAGTGGATCCTGGCAGGGACTGAGGGATTTGTGTGATGCTGCATTTTTTTAATTCCATGTTTTATTAACTGAAGCATTTGCAAAGGTTGGTGGACATTTATACACCCGGAGAGCTGGGGCAGGACATTGGAACCGTCTAACTACCAGCAAAGATAATTCAACTTCACATTTCAACCAGGTCTGGCAGCAAGATCCAGAAACACTTGTTTATACAGACTGCTACTATTAGTTATTGTTCTTACAGGGTCACTCATGAATTCAGCATGATTAAAGGATAACGCTGTCTTTTTCTGTATCTCTGCAGAAGATGTGAGCAGATGGAAGTACCTGAAACTGGAGAACTCATGGAGAAATAAGATGGCTCGTGGTCAGTATAGGTGGAAGAGAAAAGCATCCAAGCCACATGATAAGAAATGCCAGTTGTGAAGAATGCCAGCAAATCACATCATACGGCATTTTGTAAACCAACACTTTGCACATTTAAACCTCTGACTAAATGGCAAGTAACTCATCTTCTAGCAAGCTTTTGTCTTCCTTTGAAAGGCAGAAATTTGAAACAAGTAGATGAATTGTCCAGTGCAACAGATCAGGTCAGTGATACATCCAGGAATGGAACGTGACACTTCCCTCTTCCCTCTTTAAAAGAAAACAGAGCCAAGAATCTGTTTGGGTTTCCACCTTTGCCAAACAGCAGTCCAGCTCACTGAACCCTATCCATGAGGGCCATGCTACAGCCCAATGGACTTTGCTTCACCTACAAATATGATAAACTGTGGATGTCAGTATGCATTGATCTAACATAGGACCATAAAATATTTTTGTGATTATAAATTTAGTTATTTATAAAAATATATTTTTAAAGTTCTTCACCTAGTTCTACTGCAGTGACTTTGTTGGTCTGGTTTCCCTTCTTGCACAATGCCCAGTTCTCTTGCGTAGAGATATTTTACAAATACAAATCTCTGTAGCTATTTCTAGGAGATACTTGCTGCAGCATCTTAAAAACAGGTTTGTTTTATTAAGAAGGCCAAATGTCACATTTCTGTACCACTGCAATTACCAGGTGACAGTGTTTTTACTTTTTAAATGCCATTTGCAAGTTTATCATCCCACTCCGTGACTTGTAATTCTTCTGGATAACCATGTTTGCGATCTGTGATGGTATCCCTGGTGATGGTTGCCATAGTGCTTCACAGGATTTTATTTCTGCTCATTCCTCAAAAGAAGGACTTTGGTTCTCTGTAGGAGGCCCAGAGATGCACTAGTCTCAGATTTTATTGTCTCTGCTATTCTACCCTCACTAGGGAATAAACTACCCAGGCACGCCATTGTCATCTTTATCATACTCCATCCACTCTGCTCAAAATGCATGTCACAAACCATTGTCCTTCTTTCTGTAGGACACTATTACACATCTGTTGAAGTTTTCATTGGTTTCTACTTATTTTCCAACTCAAGCACAGATTATTCTCCATTAAAATTTAGGACTATAGTTTATAATATTGTGCACAATATACCAAGCTTTTCAAATTTCAGTTCTGTTCAAAAATACTTCAAAAAACTTAAAAATAGGAAACACCAAACCCACTATCATTCTAATTACCTTAGAAGTTATACTTTCCAAGGCAGCAGATACACGTCCTCTGACCAGTTCAGTCTCACTTGTTGCAATAAATACCTTCCCTAAATCTGTTTTTTTTCCTAAGAACTTCACAAAATTTTCTGATTCTCACTTCCACAAAATCACAGATATAATGACTATCTTAGCAGCCATATCAGTGGCAATTAGGCACCAAAATACCTTTGGGAAGCTGAGCCATGCTGACACATCTGAAGAGATATACCACCACCACTACCTTTGCTTATGTTGAAAGGTACTTTCAGCTGCGCCTTCTCCAAACAAAAGCTGAAAGGCCCATTTTATATAACAGGGACAGAATCTGGTTCACTGCAGTGTCAAAATCAGCCATTCAAACGGTGGCTCCTGAAGGACACACATACAAAAAAACCATGTATCACAATGAAAACTCTCCTCACATTAGAGCAGTCATTTTAAGTGAGTGAGCAAGTACAGATATACCCATTATATACAATAGTAGTATTTGCCACTCTTCTGCAGGATTTGCATCTCCAGAGTGGCTAAGGAATGGAGAAGCATAAATTAACTCTCTTGCAGCCCAATTGAATTGTTGAGATTTATTTAACCAGAGGACAAATTTAACATAAAATATTTTAAAAACACTCATGATGGGATGGAAGGCTATCAAGGGAGAGAAAGCTCCCAGAGGAACATGAGCACAAGGCAGGAACCTTCCAAATTCCCTGCACAGCTGTTGAGATATGCTACACACCTGGTGTCATAACAGCCCACAGTTAAGTCAACTATTTTGTGACCCTAGTCCCAGTCCCAAGCAAAGCAGGTTACATGAGCAGCAGCACTTGCCCATACAGGATCCTGCCTTATGGACCCACGCTTCTCTAGGACGTGCAGAATGATACAGCAGGATCAAGGTGATGGAAAGGGCACAGTGACATCCATCTCATCAGAGCTGCCAGGGAAATTGCTTTCTCCCACCCATGACAGTTTAAGATTGGAGATATTTTCCTGCTCCTTGTTAAATAACTTTTGAATCTTTTCTAGTTTGCAAGGCCGTAAAAAAGCAGGAAAGGTGTTTCTGGGAAGACTCGTGACCAATCTTACTCCTAGTCTCCATACCAGCAGTAAAACACCACTCATCTCCCTGTGCTTGCTCAAACATAGCAAGTAAGCAAAGAACAAATTTCCCTTTCCTGGTGGTAAATGGACCTACCTACTCAAAGAGAGACTGACTGCAGCAGCGATTTCAAGTTTAGATCATCTTTATGCATGGAAATAATTCTCCTTTCAGAACACTAACCAAACTGTGTGTGCTGAAGAAGAAGAAATCACCTGCCTGGAGTGCGTGCAAGGGATGGGCAAGCCCACTTAGGGTACCAGAGTTAACCAGAGGTAGTTGTTGATAGCGAGCTGCTCTTGGTCCTGCTCTACTTCATGGCCAGGATCATGACTTCCACTTGTGAACCTCTGGCATTGGTTTGTCATGCTGGGGAAGAAAATAACACCAGTTACCAGGCATACCACATAGGTCAGTCTGAACGTGTCTGCGTGACACAGAGCTGCGCAGACGAAGCTCAGCAGCTCAATGTCTCATCAGGACAGATTTTAGACCAAAGAGAAAACATGGTGCCAAGAATTCAATAAGAAAACAGCATCATCCTTTCGTAAGGATGTCAGTCAATGTTCATCAGCTTCATGTAAAAATAGGAACTTTCCCAAAATGATCTAGTTATTCTCATTCCCATTTCCACCTCTGTGTAAACCTGCATCATTCAATGGGAAATTCTAAACTTTCCAGAGAAGCTAAAGCCTGCATTTATAAACACATCATAGCAGATTTACTGTTGGACCAAATATATTATGTGTGTCCCTTAGAAACGCCCAATAAAAAGTTATAAATACTCCAAAGAGGTTTTAAGTCCTAATGAAATACCTTGACCTTGGGTATTGGAAAGAGCTAGATACGGTTCAGGCAGGCGTCAGCCAAGCTTCCTCACATACTTCTCATGTCTCTAAGGTCTGACCTGCAGTACCCTTCTTTTCCAGGGACAGGTTCCCCGCCTTCCAGCACTGCATGTATCTGTGCATGGCCAGGCAAGTGTCCCCAAAAAACCTGCCATCACAAAGGAGCAGGCACAGCCTGAATGGATGAAATGCATGCATATATGCATATACAAGCCCACCCGTGCACACATACTGTACCACTATCAGGGCTTTTAATAGCTGAGAGAAAAAGAAAATTGGTGGGGTAAGCATGCAGAGTGGAAAGGAACAAGTGACAAGAACCAGTGCTGGCACAAAGACAGGGCAGGTGGCTGTTGAAAACAGAAAGAATAGTGATGTGTTACAGCCTTGCAAATATGTTCAGAAGCTTCATGGGGTAAATAGAATGGTCAGTGGCATCAGATGGCAATACTAGCTAGAAGAGATGACAGCGCTTAACCTGTGCTGCTAACGAGTGATTGGTGATAGGAAGATTGCGCCAGATCTGCAGTAAGCACCCGGCCCCTCAGGAGCAACAGAAGCAGTGAACAAGGACAGGGCTTCCACATGTGAGCAAAGCCCGTATCAGCTAGCCCTGCCTCTAAATCAGAGAAGCAGCAACCAAAAAGGCCACATGTTTCGAGCTGCTACAGAAAAGCCAGGGAGAGCACAGAGCTCTCTGCAGAAAGCCTCCTCTTTCTGCTGTCCTGTTTCTTTTGCAGCTGTTAAGCCAGTTGAACATTCTTTGAAGCTGAAATAATTTCCTTCATCTTACTTTCCTTGCCCCCCTCCTTGCTCTTAGCCTGCTTGAATTAACAATTTAAATTAATTAAAAGCATACTTGTCTAAGTGAAAGCTCTTTTACACAACGTGTTAAGAAGAAATATGACACATGGTTATAGTAATTTCAAGTTTAACCAATTTTACCTTTCCAAGCTCTGCAGACTTTCCCTATCAAGACCAATTTTCTGTGATTACAAGGGCACCTTCAGAGCATAATCGTCACCAAATTTCATTCACTCCCCCATCGAGAAAAGGCCTTGACCTTCCTGACTCTACTCCCATTTCAGTGAATTTTTTTTTAATGTGGAAAAATACTTGATTGGTTTTCAAACTATTTACATTCTTCCCTTTCAAACCTTTTGTCCTTGTCCAGTAGGATTCCTACATGCTCACAATTCCTGAGATATTTCCTCTGTATCTGTCTGTTTCAGATTGAATTGGCTTTTGGGGGTTTTATGAACTACTTCACATATTCCTAGCAATACTGGCTTTGCTGTCTTTGCTTACTGATCTTATCGTAAGCCATTTACCGTTTCCATTTTATCCTTCAATTAGACCCTTCTTCAAACCCATTCTTTCACATTCCTTCCCTAGGTTGTATAAAAGAGAGGTCTTTAATCTCGTCTTTCCTCTAATTGAAGCTGTCCTTCCCAGAGTGTTTTCCACTGCAATGCCCTGCTTTTCATTAAGCAATGTCAGCACCGCTCCAGTTGCCATTGCGTTCTGTTTAATGTGGTTTTTGCAAGAATAATAACAACTTTTTGTCTTTCCATAGAACATGGAAAGAAAGTTTTAATTTATTAGCCTCATAAAATAAAGCACTGCAGTACAAATGCCTTATGAGAACTAGGGTAAGGAAAAAGCAAACTTCTAAGCCCCAAATAGGTAATGCGACTGAGAGTCGCTGCCTGATTACATGCTGACACACTGATACCTTCCAACTGCAACTGCAGGTCAGTCCTGTTAGGTAAACAAGATGAAAAGGTAATAGATGGGAGAGAAATGAGGGAAGGTCATGTAATTGTGCTATCCAGGGGCACTGTGCCCTTAAACAGTCACAAAACCCTGGTCCAGATCTGCATAGGTGGAGGAGCTGGCGAATTCCAGCGATAACTCAGCGTAAACTAGGGGACTGTGCTGAACACTCAGACTTCGTTCTTCACTGGAAATGTACTGACTAGCAGCCACCAAGGACCTGATCAGATTAAAGCAAGACTAATAGCGGCTATTGCCATAAACAGATGATCTCAGCTTCCAGCAATCCACAACATTCCACTATTACCCACCAGCCATGGAGCCAGCATTTTCCCAGGTAACACACACAAGTGATCTTGCTCTGACTTGACTCAAATGTGTGAGGTGGCTGATGGTTTTATGGCGTGCAGCTTCTTAGGATCACACGTGCAGACAGCTGAGTTTGCTCTGAGTGAGACAAAGCGATGAAAATGAAAACTGCATACCCAGTGTGCATTGTGAATCACATGCAGCTGCTGAGGTATTGATAATACCTGCTTTTCCTCATAGTTTGCTTTTAGTTAAAAAGAAAAAAACCACCCAAGCGATAATTGTTTCTCAGTGGGAAGGGAGGAAAAAGTGAACAGAGGAATGGAAAGCAATTAAAAGCTTCTCAAGAAATTTTCTGGTGCTTGCCCTTACTTTCTTCCAGGATAACACTTCAAAGCTCAAGCTTAAAGATCAGCCTGAATTGGAAGCAGAGAACGAGTCAACGTGCAGAACTTCATGAAACTCAGCATTACAGTGAGTCGTGGCACCAAACCAGCTGCTTCTGCCTGCCACGATTCAAAGCCACTGCAGACCCACAGGGTGCCTAGGACCAGCATAGCTGAGACCAAAGGTTATTTTTAACTACAAAGGCACATCATGGAATGCAAGTTACAGGTTCTTTAGACAGCAAGGGCTCTTGGGGAGGAAAAAAAGGATCTTTCCAGGTATTATTCCTACTACCAATTTCATCATTAATAGGTCTGTATAATATTCTGCCTTTTTCATTTTTGAAACACAAGCAGTGAGCAACTTCCATATCTGCCAACCCAAAAAGGGCCTGCCAGCTCTAATAGCCAACAAAAGCCTGTTTCTCTATCAAGGCTGCTCTTCTTGATGTATGGTCTAAGGCAAAGCATGGCACCTGGAAGTGAGACCTCAGACAGGTTCCCAAATACCACACTTCTTAATGGATTTTGGTTCTCCCTGCTTTGGGAATGCCTGTGATTCACAAAGGTGGCTCTAACCAGAACAAGGACAGCCTAGCACTGTGCCCGGACATTACTATGGATGCTAAAATCCAGATGAACCAGAAGTCCTACCTCAGCATGCTTCACCACCTGAGTGACTTTCCAGATCTATATCTACTGTAGTCATGGCCAGTTCAGGAGCTCACTGGCCATGGTGTCTTTCCACTATTGGGTTCCTTCTAATGTGCACTCCAGTAGGTATAACAGGACATCTAACATCAACCCAGGATTTTGGCATGAGAAGCACTGATTGAACTTTGGAAATGTATACCAAGAGGAGGTTTGGATGTTTCAAGGTCATTATTGTGAATCAAAGTTTGAAACAAGGTATGCTTGCCATATATTGAAAGTATTTTAAAGGTTCTGAGTTGGAGTGGGTAAAATGTTTAACATTTAACTGAATGATAGCTTTTTACTTTGACGTTAAGAGACCAAAAATTGTAAACGCTTTCAAAAATAAATGTATTAGAAAGGGAGTCAACTCTAATGATAAACAGAAGAGTTACATTTGGGAAATGGAAAAAGGAACGTTTCACCATTAATGATTTCACATAAACAAGCATTTAAAAACAAAAAAGAAAAGAAAGCCTAATCACAAAGCAGCATTTTCTGATCAATAAACATAGAATATCCTGAGTTGGAAGGGACGCACAAGGATAATTGAGTCCAACTCCTGGCCCCATACAGGGCCAGCCAAGTCAGAGCACAGGACTGAGCACATCATTCAGATGCTTCCTGAACTCTTCAGAACTTCTTGAACATAGTGGTGCAACTTTTTATGTTCCACTTCAAAAATAGTGCTGCTGATGTGCTCCGGTGAGTAGGTCCCCATGAAACAGTTTGGAGACAGGGACATTGACAAGGAAGGCTTTTACAGAAAGAGGGCTGATCTCAGGGAGGTTTTAAGATTCTGAGCTTGCTGCTCCAGTTCTTGAGTCATATTTTTCTAAAGCTTTTTTTCCCCTCTTTGGCAGGCAGCTCTCCTCTGGGTTTATTCACTGACAAGTTGATTTGACTTTTCTGAAAGGAGATTCTGTAGAACAAGTAGAGCAAGACCTGCATTTCCTTTCCTCTTTAAAAGAGTGGCCATTATGGGGAGTCTAAGACCGGTCACCAAGTTTTTGTAAATAAACTTCTTCACATACCATGCACTGTCAAGTAACAGGTTTAATTCACACTGTATGGCAAGTAATGCATGAGGACTAAACTAGTCACAAAACCTGATAGTTCTAGTTTGTGTCTGGAAATTTTTAGAATAGAAGACATTCCACTTTGCCTTTTGTTCCTATTCAATGCTACTCTATCACGATGTCTCCAGATGGCTCTTTTAGACACCAAGGAATTTTTGTGGATTTCAAAAGCAGCTTTGTAATGCATTATGCTTTTTAAAGCACTTGGTTTAAAGACCCACTTTCCTGTAAGTGTATTTTAATGATTGTATTCTGAAGACATTAATTAGAATTTTTTCTTGCTTGTTATCATATAGAAGTATTATAAACTGGAATGAAAGGATTTAAATAAAGCAGCCTATATTAGTCATCCTCCAGTCTCCAAGTACAGATCAAATTCCAAATACCTGGGTAAAGTCAATGGCAGGTTTACTTACAAACTGAAGTTTTGACACATATGCACTTAAGCCTTAAATTTTATTCAAGCCTAAGTAGCAATGCCATGTTTATGAAGTACCACAAAATCCCCTCTGCTGCTTGGTGAAACCTGTGCAAATGACAGCACTTTCTAACCACAGCAAAAACACCCTTCCATCCTCACAGAATGTTAGGGGCTGGAAGGGACCTCGAAAGATCATCTAGTCAAACCCCCCTGCCAGAGCAGGATCACCTAGACTAAATTACATAGGAACGCATCCAGATGGGGTTTGAATGTCTCCAGAGGAGGAGACTCCACAGCCTCTCTGGGCAGCCTGTTCCAGTGCTCTGTCACCCTCACTGTGAAAAAGCTTTTCATCATGTTCGCATGGAGCCTCCTGTCCTCCAGCTTGCACCTATTGCCCCTCATCCTATTATTGGACTTCACTGAGAAGAGCCTGAGCTACAACCTTCTGACACTCACCCCTTACATATTTATAGACATTGATGAGGTAAAATCCTCCTCCCATAAGCAATACACCACATAGGAAACATTTCTGAGACCAGTCTGTTGCATTTTGCCATCACTGGTAGATGTGTAACCTTCATTCGCTTTTACCCACTGGCCTGTTTCTGTTCACATTTGTTTCAGTGAATTCCTAGCCTGGGTTTTACTAGAGAAATGGCAGCCAGGGAAAGAAAGCTTCTTACTAGATTTCTGCAGATACGAAAAATAAATAAGGACATAGTGAGCAACATAATTTTTAGCTTGAGTCAATGCACACATAACACAGTTCAAGAAGCAGGCAGGGAGCAGTGGGGCTGCTAACAGCTTGGCAGGGGCTGTTCCCTCTGCATTGATCCATAAACACTTCTTTCCCAGGGAACACCTGTAAAGACAATGCAGCTGGGATTGGGTGTGTTCACTGAGAAGAACCCAAACCAGACTGTAGGACTTTGCATAAACTTCTGTGCCATGAGAGCAAGCAAGAGTTAATTAACAGTGTGTATTAGTGCATGCCATATACAGCATATTATGGTACACCTGGAAAGATTTCAGTGCTGAGCCCTGGTACATGTGCTGTGACATACTTCTTTCCAGATGACTATTTTTGGGCCTTTAATTTTTCAAGCTGTCACCAAGAGCGTGTTACATTGCAACAGTGCTGGTGATTGATGGCAGGCTGGGGTCAGGCAGAGTGTATCAAGGCTTCCTATTCAGAAGGATGCACTTTCTGTTGCAAGTGGCCTCAAGTACCACTCAGTTTTATCATGAGCTGCCTCTTTTATCAGTGTCCCACAGTGTACTTTTGGGTGCTGCAGACAGGGGCTAGTTGTACTTTGCTGTTTGAGTCCTACCTCTCATTCATGGGAAAAAAAAAAAAAAGAGCTTTATCCAGCTCACACCTTTGAATCCCACTCTCCAGGATTCTCTAGATTCACATACTTGATTCACAGTGCCACATTAGCTCTCTCCACCCAACACCAGCTGTGCCAGACTGGAAGATTCACTGTCCTCTCCTGTATTTTCCCTGCTACTCACAGAAGCCAAGTCCTCACCAGATTCCCAGTCCTTTTATGCATCAGACCTTAACAGAGACAAAGGGGTGGTGTTTCCACAGCATGGGAAGTATTATATCTTGAGAGAAATGTTTTTACCAGTATTCTGAGTTATGGTAAGTGAAAAATGTTTCCATCAGGCACTGAGGATCTTTTCTGTCCAGGACTGATGGAGTACGAACATCTTAGGAGTGAAAGATACCTATTTATCATTACTACTATGGAAACAGTAACTGCCTAGTTATAGTTACTGAGTATAGCATAGAATAAGAAGTTATAAATTTGGTCTCTGGTCAGGAAGATGCTGTTTCCCCACCAGGCAGGGGACTCAGGCTGAGATGACCTGTTTCCTGAAACACCAAGGACAGTGCTCCTGGTCCTATGGCTTGGGTGCATAAAAAACATACTCCAGTCTTTGGTGTACAAAAGGGAACATACTACACTTAACATACCTTGAATAAGAGCTCTTTCTTCCTTTCAACTTTGTGTCCCTTGCAGAGTCTTGAAAACATCCCCAGCCTACATTGTGTTGCTTAGCTCCTCACGAATGGCTTCCAGATGTCTGGTCAGGGCCACGTGAAGTATTTAGTAGTCAGGAGACCTGAAAAATAAGGTCACAAGGTGCAGTGTAAAAAAAGCATTGTGTATCACACACACCATGCCTTCCCACCTCATTACTTATCTTCCAAAGCTGCCAAGAATTAGGCTTGTTTTAAACACTCATCTGTCTCCCTACAAAGAATGTTTATTACTACGTTTTCTATAGTATATCTGTTTCACAAATAACTATATAAATCCTTGTTCTGGTTGTACTGTGTAATTGGTTTTGTTCTAAAAGACCTATCCTGTCAGGCTATTGTCTGGGCCATATCTGATACATGCTGGAGTGAGTGGCATCCTCAGTTTATTCAGTTGTACCCAGTTCTTTATGCCTCACTTGTAGCAAGTCATAAAGCACAGGCTGAAGTATGAAAATGTTGTTGTGACAGGAGTGTCATGGTTTGCTTTCCCCTTCAAGATCTGCTTTTCATTATTCCTCATCTTTCCCTTGCCACTCAGAGTAACAATCTTCAGGACTATCCTTGATTCTTAGCAACCTGCTCTGGGTTTTGCTCTTTGCCAGTTTAAGGAATTTACCACCTCTCCTGTGCTCATCATCACTTTCCCCTCTTCCCCCCAAGAACTTTAACATCATTCAGATATTTTTACTGGATAGCACAAATGTTCCAATTAGAAAGATCTAACTAGCAATGTGAAACAGTGTTAGCATCACTGAATGTAATGGAGGAAGTAATCACCATTCCTGTGTAAAGGATGGTAATACACAAGAAACAGACTCAATTTCTCTATTAAAAAAGGTTTTATCTGGCCTTATTTTCAGAATTCTAGAACAAAATTTCATTATTCAAATTACACTGTATACATTTTTCTTTAGGAAACATGTGCTTCTAGGAAATGGAACATTTCCTACATCTGTCACGCAGCACATCTAATTCAGGTTCAGCTTAGGTAATACAATTTACAGATTCTTAATGAAATAGCTCAGATTTAATTGTGTTGCCCCAAAGATGATGGTCCAACTCCAAGCTGTCCCTGGAAAGAAGAGGAAATGGGAAGAATGGAGACACAGGTTGGCCACTTCTGCTGCCGCCAGGGCTTTGGCTGGGTAGGAAAACCCCTTCCCCTGCTTAGCAATACTATTATCCTGCTCCGTTGCTGCCTCACACAGATTGTCCCATCTTCCACAGCAGTCTTGGTTCCCTCCCCTGGGGCAAAGGTGTTTTTTCTGCTGCTCCCAACAGCCTGACACCAAATACAGATGTCTACCTGCACCTAGTATCTTCACATCAGTGCATGTCTCATTGACAGGTTTAAAACCTTCAGCAAGAGCAGCCAGGGCTTCTTGGCTAGCAGAGGACCCAGATCCAGATGTGCTGGTGCCATTATGCCTGTCCATAATATCAATCCATGCATGCATGCCAATTTTGGACATGCACTAGAACTCCTGGATTAATCATCTCAATGTAAATGCACAGCATAGCACAGCAACTCTGTTATACCCTAACTCTGGAGCAACCGTGCATGCATAATCTAGTTGCACAGACATATTAATCATATTTCAAGGTAACCATTTTGTTTGCCTTCTAAATAAGACAGTTGATCACAGATGGATTATTTTTATCCCTGTGCACAACACCATGACCTTTCTGGACTGCTATATAAATATTTAGTCCCTTTTTTTTGGCACCCAGTCATTTCCTGTGCTTCAAACAAAGAGATCACTAAAGACAAACACATTTGAGATGAATGCTCAAGTAAGAGTAAACTCATCATTCTCTTCAGTGAACAAACAGGGTGGAAACGTGACAAGAACAAAATTGGTGAAGTCTGAAATACATTCAGTACTGACTGAACATACACTATGATTGTTGATACCATTTATCACTGCCTGGTGGCAGAGCAAGAGCCATGACTAAGCAATGTCAGTGATGGCATTATGACTACACACAGAGAAGGGTGTTACAGCTGTAAGAACTTCAAGTTATCAGATTGCATAGATTTTAAAACCTGAAATGGGCTTGGGAAGGTAAGAAACCTGGAGTTATTTGGGTAGTGGGCCTTCTCAGGTCACACAAGCCCTCTGTCTCCACTGGCTGTTCCTTCCACAGTCCCATTTGATAACCCCATCAGTAAATTCAGAACAACAAGGGACAGAAAAGCAATGCATGATCCATCCTGGCCTTGTTTTTAAAGGCCATTTTTCCAGGCCACTGGCCAGACTCACATTAGTCTCCTCCCTGACCTTCCCAAGCGACAAAGTACGCTACTCTCCAGTGACCACTGAGACCACAGGAGATGAATATCCAAAGTAAAGCATCACGTCAAGACTGTTCATCCAAAGGTACCTCAGGTCCAGCTCTCTTTAGACTGAACAGATGTTAAAAGATTTGCTTGGTTCTGCAGCTGTGAACCCCTTGCAAACGCATCATTTCATAAGAAACCTTTCCAATTTAATCAGAGACAGATGGCGTGCTGAAAGGGGCTGTCTCAGTCTAGCCTAATAACATGAATAAAGTGGTAATTATTTCCTTCTGTGCTTTTTCACCATTTCAATGTATTTGAAGCTGTTCCCATATTTGCTGGTTCTCTCTTTAGGGTATGATATGAAATCCCTCAGCAATGGTGGCTACCTTGGGTTGGATGCAGCAGCAAAGAGCGCCGACGCAACGAGAAACTGGAAAGCACTAGAAATTTAAGCAGCATTCCCCTTCTTCTGGCAAAAGCTTAGCAGGGGGAATAAAAGCAGACATTTTCAGAGGAAACGGGATACTACTTTTCAATCAGCTCTTTACCCAGCAAATACTGCAAGATTGTTTGCCTTCTCAAAGGTCATTTTTGTTCAGATCATGAAGCAGAAACGCTTCAAAAAGCAAAGAAAAGCTAAAGCAAAATTACTCAGAGAGCCCAAAGCAGAGCAAAACTTGGAGCCTGGAAAAGTTTAGGCAGAACCAAATAGAAAAAAAAAAGAAAAAAAGAAAAAAAAAGAAAAAAAAGAAAAAAGGAAATTCTCTATGATGCACAGTGATACAAGTAAGCCAGAATTAACTTCTGTGAATAATGGTTTATAACTGGGGGAAGACAGGATGATACAAAATATACTATACAGTTCATTGTTGGAGTGGTAAAAGTGTGATCAGATATTTTGATATTTCA
>VZTU01008215.1:0-18614 GCA_013400835.1 Zapornia atra
AAGTCCCTCCGCAGCCTTCTCTTTAAGCTGAACAAGCCCAGCTGCCTCAGCCACTCTTTGTAGGGCGGGTGCTCCAGCCCTCTAATCATCTTCATGGCCTCCTCTGAACCCTCTCCAACAGTGCCACATCTTTCTTGTATTGGGGGCCCCAGATCTGGACACAGGACTCCAGATGGGGCCTGATGAGGGCAGAGTAGAGAGGGACAATTACCTCCCTGTCCCTGCTGGCCATCCCTCTTTGATAGAGCTCAGGATACCATTGGCCTTCTGAGCTGCAAGAGCACACTGCTGGCTCATGTTAAGTTTCTCATCTACCAATAAATGGCAAATGCAACCTTGAAAATAGCTGCTCCTGGATTGTCTTTGAGAAATAGCATGTGGATGCTATAAAGCAGGTGCATTTTCTTTTGGAAAATTGTGTTAGGAAACAGGCTAATGCTCTGTATTCAGATCTAATTTACCTCTCCTCTAAATGTATATAAAATTTTCTGTCAATTCCTGTCCAAACTGACCCTTTTGAAAGCAGACTTACCTTTTGTAAGGTATTTTAATAGATTTAAGAAACCTGGTGATCTCTGGTTTTGTTTAATTTTCAACTTCAAATTCAGTTAAATTTTCGTGTATATGTAAATAATGCTATTATTTGATTTACAAATAGGGGCATGCACATGTTTTCAAATTGGTAGTAAATATTTGGAATAATATGTTGAGACACAGGCAGTAATGAGTGGGAAAATGACAAAAAATGTCATGTTAAGGGTATTTATCTTTATAAAATACTTTAAAAATACGTAGTAGGTACATACAAGCCATTTTTTACATCAGAGTGCTGTATATGGTGGGACTTAAACTGGGGCACAGAAGAATCTACTGTTATCAAGTTAAACTAAAAAAAAAAACTAAAACAGCTTTCTGTTTAAAAATACAGGAATCACAGGCAATGCTTATGCTTCCCTTTGCCACCCCTCTGCGAGCATCACTGTTACAGAAGGGCAGAACTCTCCTGTTTCAGAGAACATACCAGGCATCACTCTGGCCATGTATTTGTTCTCAGTGGTCCTTATTTATGGCTTAATAAAATTATGCATTTAATCCACCTAGAAAAGACCCACAAACACTGGAAATTGAAAAAAAGTTGGAAAAAAATGTGCTTTTGAAGAATTGTTTGCTGAAAACTGTCTGCAACAGCTGCACCGTGTAAAGTATAAGTACTGGTGACCTTCAAATACGGAAACATGATAAAACTCCCAAATGCAAGAGGTATCTGCTTCAAAAAATACATAATTCTGAAAGAGTAGTGATTTTTATCTTCTCACTTTCTCTAAAAGGAGCTGATTTGACCAATTTTTTGTTATACATCAGTTAGATTTGGGTATCATCATTGACTCCCTGTAAAGGAAATCCATAGGAGCAGACAAGTATTTTTCTTTTTTTCTGTGACAACTTAGTATTTAACTTTACGTATCAAATCTTTATTGAATAGAAATCAGCACCATCCCCATACAAACTGCTCAAGTATACTTTATAGCAATTACAGCTCTGAGACCATACCTCTGATTTTAATTTTTTTCCTTTAATTGCAGTTTCTTTTCTATAAGTATTTTCTCTCAGATGCAAAGTGTACCACACCACAGTTTCCTTTTAAAACTTTAGCTTCATTTCAGTCTTTTATGCCTTGTTAGAAATATATTTATTACGTAGTATAAATGAAATAGCATCTCCACGATTTCTCTTCTTCCAAATTTTAAATGTAGCAATAAAGCAAGTTTCTTACAGCGTGGCTAGACACTTGTATGTCTACTACATAAAATTCTATTGCACTTCCAAGATGTGATGCACACATATTTTCCTCTTAAGACTAATCTACCTTTATGCTACTATAGCCTTTGTCACAGTCACTTATCTATTGTCTTTTTTTTTTGTGCACCACCAATGCCAAAGCTAAGGAAGCGTGTAAGTTAAAATCGGTAAGCCACATATTAATTTGCCATAGCTGTCTCATATTTTTCAGTAATTTGGTGAGCAAGCAGCTACTTGACAGTAATACTCTCAGCACCTCTACATGCATGTGACAGTTGTCTGATTTAAATTTTTAACATGACAGAACCTTAAAATGAGTTGTCTGCTGTACTCAGATTTTGAGGTTGTTTAGAAGAGTGGATAAACACTCAATAGATGTAATATCACAGTAAGTGCTTAGTAATTACGATAACAGCAAGATACAGAAGTTAACCAATATATGCTTTTAACTGCTGGAGCTTGTTTATTCCAAATTCTCTAGTTATGCCTACATTTAGGAGGCTAGTGAAGATTGAACTTTTTCCTCTGAATTTTTTTCTAGCTGTATTCTCATGAATAACTGATTCTCAGCCTTGGCATTTGTTTATAGAAACTCCGTATCTCTTAAGAAGAATCATTTCCACTGCTAGAGTTTCATGCAAACACCTATAGGCAGGATGATTTTTCTTTTCCTCACATATAACCTTTAAAATACAGATCAAGCTACATGATTAAAATGGATTACATGGATATGTACAGAAACTGAAAAAAAAACCCTCAAAGCCAGCACCTGCAAGTTTGTCTAATTTACTTATTTTTTTTGCTGATGTCTATCTTCATTGCCATGTTTAATGCAGAAGGAAAATACACATGTGTGTGACTGAACATTTACTCTTAATGCAGAGATTGTTCTAACATGTTTTAATTCACCATATAATGGTAACTGAAGGGGAAAAAAAAATACTATTTGACTTGACTGAGTTCATAAGACAATTGAGAACTGAATTCTTTCAACACATTGAAGTGAAAGAAGACTTAACTTTCCATGCTGAACATGCCTCTGTCTGTTTTATTTACCACTGCTATTGTACTTTTAAATATTCTGGACAAAAGTTTAATCATATAAGGAAGAAGAGGGACAGTGGACCCACATAAAGTCATTGTCACATAGTAACAAATACCCTTTTGACTGATGGACATTAATGCTAGAAAGGAAACATATGTGATAAGATGTAGATATAGTAGCTAGTAATTTTGGTACATCTTGGTATTGTGTACATTTGGAATGGGAATGGCACTGTACCGCTACTACCCCACAAGGATGTGAAATATGTAGATTTGAAAAGTAAAGTCTGTTGAAGAGATTGTCTGCAAAATAACAATGTTTAACGAATTGATATTTAAATCTTCATGGTTTACACTTCTATATATAAGGTGAATAAATGAGTTTTAGAACACAGCATGTGGAAAACTACTTTTCTTAAGCAACACAACTCTAAAGTAAAAATTCAGTCTTTTAAAAAAATAGTTATCTTAATGACTTGGGACATTGGAATGAAAATGAATATTGCTTCAATGTAATATTTTAATTTAAACATATTTTAAGTGTTATTGTTACATACACTACCACTACAAAGATGGATAAGTATATTCAGAATAACTCAAAATTTGTCAAGGAAATTCTGTCATGAGTCTTTCTCATAGAGTATGAGATTCTGCTTTTTGAAGCAGGAGGTCCATTATAGTCCTTTATTTCTAAGAACCCTTTGAAATGAGTGAGTGCTCAGTCATTTTATTTTGACAATTTTTGCAAGTGATTTCATAAGGTTAAAATATTGACCTTTAACTGGTGTGAACACTTCTAGTTACTGGTAGAGGGTCAGAAATTGTTCACTACCAATGTCTCTTTCTTGGCTCATACAGTTAAAGCTAGGAAATTTACTGGTTTTCCAATTAGAGGTGTTAATATGAGACAAAATAGAACAAAGACATGCTACCTGAGATTATAGGTGGTGGATAACACTGCCTGCAAATAAGGCTGTATAATGCTTCCAAGTGCAGCTGAAATGGCTTGAAGTTTTAAGACTAAGTGTAGAAAAAATTGTTTGTTCTCCTTCTTGTTCTCACTTCTACTAAATATAGAAAAAAAAAAATGTTTGTTTTCCTACTGTGAAAAGTGACGTCTGTTTTTTTTCTATACTGTTGACATCCCAAGGAGAAACCTGAAGTCCTCCCAGGAGCTGGCCTTTGCACCTTTTGCTAACCTTGTTAAAACCTAATCATCATTAATCAAACCTTCAATTATAAGCAAAGTGCAGATCACTGTCCTGAAAGACCTCTGGACCTTAGCAGTTTAAATCTCGGATGGCTCTGTCCATATTGACTCCATGCCATCTTTTCTCATCTCACAATGATAACAAGTCCAAAGATCCCTATGTTTTCCACTATTCTACAAGGCTACAGCAGGAAAACAACATTTCCCTCCACTCTCTGCTCTGTACAGGAAAACCAGGAAGTGCGAAACCTCAGATCAGTGTTCCCAATTGCCCACTGTCTTGACACAGATGGTGTCCCTTCTTGGGACAGACTGCATGCAAAAATTGGAGTGGTCAGAAGGAAAGAAGGGTTTTTCCTCAAAAGCAGGCTATGTTGATGGATCCACATTATGTTCACAAGCAAGCTGAACTGCAATGTCTTTTACCCCACCCTTGTTCTCTGCTGTCACCAGCATAAAAATGGCCTGTATACCCACTTCTGAGCTACTGCAGAGCCCCGTGTGCTTTCGTAAGCTTAATTTTAGAAATCCAGGCTGTGTATTCTCATGTTTCATGGTCAGCTATTCTTTCTGTTCAGCTATTCTCATCAAGGCTCTAGGTTTTCAAGCTAAGTGCTGTTGCAAGGGGGCTCTGAGCCTTGTTTGCTGCTAGCAAATGCCAGTGAAATTTTTGTAGGAGTTGTAAGGAATAGCACAGGTTGACACAAATTGGAGCATCCATGTCTCCCACAGGAAGTCTGTGGATGTGGCAAAAGCACAGTCCCACAAGTGGGGAACTAACCTTTCCCTGTGAGGAGAGGGAGGTTTACATCACTGCATGTAGCGTGAGATTAGAACTTTCTGAAAATAAATATAGAAGTGTGCTTAGCAATTTGTAGCTATTTATTGACACTTTGCAAGTGCCTAGGAACTGTTGCAATGTTGTTGTTCCTCCTGATCCACTGACTGTGGGTTAATTACGTATCATTAGGAAGTCAATAAAACACTTCACTCCTGATTTGGTTTAAAGTACATAAACTGAACAGTTTTCCCATGATCAGAATTTTCTATGTGTCTCTAGCATTGGTCAGAAAGCCAGGTAGCAAAGGTGAATATTCCTAGAAAATCACTTGGCTTTGATACTAGTATTTTGGTGCCAAATCACGGAATTTCTTTTTGTCTGACAGCTTTTCCTGAAACCTGGGAAATAACACACCAATAAACATCTTAAAAGAACATTCATTAATCAAAATTGCAGTGCTGAACACTCTAACATATGGAAAAACTGTATGATATAATAAATTTAAAATATTAAAATGGTAATGATAAAGACTTAAATAAGCAACATATACACAATTATTTTCAGCATTTTATAGTGTAAGGAGGATGACTTTGTCTTTGCCACTCATGAATATCCTTATGGGAAGAATTCTATTTCCTTATGGGTATTAATTACCATTTAAAAAAATTCTATCATAACATGGATTAAAAATTCCATCAGAATACTCTTCAACCAGAAGAACATTTGATTAATGTCCAGCCAGCTCACTGAGAAACGTGCATACTTGAATGTGATCAGGTTTTGCAGCCAGCTAAATTGCTTCAAAATGAAGATCATTTTGTTTAATGTGGAAACGGAGATATTTTTGCCAATGCTGTGAACAGATTACAACTACTTTTTTTTTTTAATATCTGTGGCTTATATAGGAATATCCTACAGCTGCTTACACTTATCTAATGAAAGTATGACTTTCTTACCCTCTTTTTTTGCAGTACAGCCTTCCTGATATATGCTGATGAATACGATGAACATGATTGCCTGATCAACAGGAGGGCTGATGAAGATATTCTCAATAAATTATTATTATTAAGCTCAAGAATTATCTGCTTAATAATGAAATTTTCCAGGCTACAGATATGTGGGCTAGTTTACATAATAAAATAAATCAGAGGCTTAAGAGGTTATAAAGTTTGTTCTAATTTCTTGAGAGTAATAAAAGGAAAAAGTGCGGTAATAAACTAAACATATGATGATTAAGCAACTTTGGACTGAACAAGTTCTCTTTGTAATAACTTACATTATTCACATTTTTCTTTGTAGCATATTTATTTGAATTTTTATGACACTGCATAACCATGCAGGAGAAATTGAATCACTGGATCCACTCACATGAAATCTGAGCTCAAGTACAAACATAATTACATAACTGACTTGTAATTATATGGTCATTATCTCAAGAAGAAAATATTATAAAACTTTAATAGCTTTGATACTACTTCTCTTCATTCAAAAACATTTAAGTAAACAGATTATGTGAAATACTCATAAAGACTTATCCCACAGAAACTTTGGTCTCTCAAATTGACGGCAAGCACAGAAAATGGATGGAAATCTGTCACAATTTTGATTACAAACATCCATTTCACTTGTCAGATACTGCAGGTAAATGTACAAAATTAAGATATTTGTACTACTAACATTAATATCGATTTGTCTCCACTCCAGCTCTCTCTTTTTTCATCTCACAGAACTATACAGTGACATTTCTGTTTCCGCCTCAGGAAAATAGCTGAAAATCCTAATTAATCTTACTACTGAAATAGTTAAATTAAAAGTTTTAAGAATTAAATAAGGACCACTAATTTGTTGGTCCTCCTTTTCCAGGAAATAACTGATTATATAAAAATGTAACTTCAGTTCTTCCTTATCCTTTTGAAGTATAGATTTATTTCCATTAATTACCCAAACCTTATGTTCATTTCTAATCTAGAGATGGATTTCTAGTCAGTTGCTACTTCTCTTGTCTCTATCCCTATTCTCAAAGTATGACATTCATAGAATGATCATTGACGTTGAATGTTAAAGGTGTGTACTAAGGCTCAGATATATCCATGAGCTCTAATCATCTATGCCTTGTCACAAATCACAGAAAAATGCTCAAGAAAATTACTAAAACTTAAATATATTGCAAACCACATCACTAAAATTACACACAGCAATCCTGTGTTTCCATGTAGATGAAAGATATTGTCTCTGTGAGTTCCTGTTAGTTGTTATTAAACAATTTTTTTTTCAGCAACATAAAAAACTTCCCCCCATTCTGAACTATGCAAGTGGAAACATGGTTTAGCAGAGATATTTCTAAAACACATTATTTTTACTCAAGAGCTTTGAGTCTTGAAAATAGCCTGAATCCCAAGAGACATCTTCACTCGTCTGCATTAGCTCTTTCGTGACTCTACAGAAGCCGAAAACTAGTTCATAAAAAGATGAAGTGATGCGGCAACAGCTCTAAAGCAAGCTTCATGGGGAATATAACTCAGATTCCTGCAAGTTTCAGTCAATGCAAGCACAAAATATTTTCAGCATGTATTCATAGCAAGTGGAAAATAATGCCTCTAAAGATTTCCTAAAACGAAGCATCATTTACATTCCTTGTTAGTTTGAATATTTACATTGTGAGGGGCACTGCTAGAAAGCTCCCTTTCATATCTTTGAAGATCTTATTTTTAACCATTTTATTATCATGTATCACTTGCTTTTTTTCACCTACGCATTGTTTTTATATGAATACCTCATTCATTGTTATCAGACAAAAAAAACTTTAAAACTTTTTTTAAAATAAAAGAAAAATAGTATTTCATAATCCTAATTGGACATTCATATAACTTTAATTCATAAAGACATGAAAACCTGCTATCTCCAGTGAATTCAAGAACTTATTGAATGCTTTCAGAAGAGCAGATTTACTCCTTCTATGGGGATTTACATAACCATTTGGTATAATTATCTGCTTTTCTTTTGTGACATTCTATAAAGGAAATAAAATATCTTTGATATTTGAAGGCAGGGAACAAGTAGACAAAGCATTATTTCACTCCTTTTAAATTCCAAAAGTAAAGATAAAAAGCTATTAGGCAAAATTTTAATCAATGCCACATTTCATATCTGAAAAATGAAGATGCAGAGGAGGGAAACGAGACTCTATTCCCAATTATTGTGTGCTGAATTACTTTCTATTTTATAATATCAATTTCTAATCACAAATAAACAGTATTATTTAAATATGTCTTGCTACTAAAATAATTGATGAAGAATTAACATTTATTTTAGACAATAACAATTGAAATACTAAGCATTGGTTAACATACCAACAGAAATAAGTTATATAACAAGCAAAATGGCACAATGGGAAATGCTTTTTTGTCTTCACAACTTCTACCTGTTTTCAAAAGAGCATTAAAACTAAAAAACGCAGATCCACATTTAAGGTATGTCTTCTTTGATAAGAACCCTTGATGATTAAAAGCGACACAGAAAAGCTTTCTGTAATGCATTACTTCCTTTTTATTATAATTTATGTATGTATATGTGAATCTGCAGTGAATGGTAAAATTGCATATAGCAAATGTTAGACTAAATGACCAAATAAGGAGTAAGGTTGTTCAGAATAGGTCCGTAGTGCTTGTGAATTAAAGACTATTAAGCACTTCATGGTGAGAAAGATACTGTTGAAATGCATGGAACAATGTAGTCGTTTCTGTTCCTATTCTCAGCTGTAATAACGGGCTACAGAGGGTAAAACATTTCACATACAAATTAAGTCAGATCCATTAAATGAAAGAATCTGATCTTGTAAAGTTGTGATAGTCAGAGGATCCTTATGGCAGAAGATGTCTGATATTTATTGCACAGATTAATATTCTGTATCTTTAAGGAAGTCAAACTCAGATCAGCATTGTTTCATTGGACAATTTCTAAACAAAAATCAATGAAAAACAGTGGTCTATTCTCAACAGGCACTGAAACCAGTTGAAAGTCACACAGTGAGTTATTATTTTTAATTAATATATATAGGTGAAAAGAAAAGCATTAAGATTTGGGGAGGGAGAACAATTTTCTATCAGACAGAATTTAAGATTCAATTTCTAGCCCCCCTCCCCCTATGTCAGAGCAAAATAAGTTTTGTTAAAATGAAAAGCATCTTACATGTCATTGCCAAAAAGCCAATTGCTCTTGTCACAAAACATACAGAATTATGTGTCTGACACAATACATACTTTTAAATGCAAGTAGAGAGGACCAAAAGTGCCATTTATGCCTCCTAATTTTCTGTCAGTTATGAACTTCACATCACATTTCATAATTATTGGAATGATAGATGCTAAATTCTGAAAAATAGTAAAGAAATTATTTGCCTTCCTTCTTAGTCTTTAAAGGAGAAATATCACCTACTTAGAAGCAGTGAGGAATGGGAGGAAAGTGTATGAGTTTTACAGTTTTGCTGAAATGCTTTCAAGAAGATGCTTTCTTGAATCAGGACTTATATTTTGAAGTACCAAGAGCTATCTGAATTCTTCATTTGAGGGAATTCTTTGCTGTGCTGCTCTGATACCCCAGGACTCTCCAACACATACAGTTTATTTCACTAAACCAAGCAAGAAATCAGTTCCTGGAGCAGACAAGTTCACATGCAGACAAAAGGGTGGCTGCTGGAACCTGAGTCTTATGGGCAGCATGGGCATGAGTGTTGCCATGATTTTCTCCTCTGCCTGAAATAGCCTTGCAGCAGGCTCTTCTCTCTCACTCACTGCCCATCCTCAGTCCAGCAGGGTATAAAAACAAATTTAAGCAATCCTGGGCACAGCCCTCATTATACACCTAATATGTTTTCTATCCGTCATTGAGATAACACATAGAAAAGCCCAACAGAGGCCTCAGGTTGCCTTATATACAGATGGATTATCCAGGGGGGCACATGAGCAGCTGATTTCTTGAAGATCAGTACTGAGCAACAAGATTTGAAATTGAAAATGCTAGGAGGGCCAAGGTGTACAAGCTCAGAATTCAAGCTGGTACTTTGCTGCAGCTGAACACACATCTCTCTGTCAGTCTGACCTGCCCCCACACCTTTGCACGAGGAAAGCTGAAAGGGTCATGGGTCTCTGCAGCTCTCTACCAGAAACAACCCCCCCCACAATGCCCAGAATAATCCAAAGCCTTGTCCAGATCTCAGCAGCCTTGGGTTCATCCTTTTCTACACTTCCCCACAGGCATCACCAGCTCCACCATGATGGTGCACTAGCATGACTGTAGGCTGGGCAAAGGTTTTGCATCTCAGTTTAGTTATGATTGCTTGAGGAAGGGAGGAAAAACGAGTCATGCTTTTTGCCAGTGGTCAGCCTTTGACAGCAAGAAGAGCAGCTCCACTAAAGCCACAGCTTTGGATATTGGGGAGAAGTTTCCAGAAATTCCATTCTCCCACCTTGGTTTTACATGATGCGGTAAGAGTATACATACTAGCAAAATATTGTTTCTAGCTATGTAGAAGGCTTCATTCTAACGTACAGCTTGATTCCAAAAAGAAGTACTCTCTCTGATATGAATTGAACATTCAAAATCCATTTCATGTCCCCCTGGACAAATGCTGTATAGCAGCTTTTTCATTTACTGAAATACTGAGTCATTCGTGTCAGTGACCTAGATAGAAAACATACCCGATCAACTCTCTTGCGACTTGTCAGAAATCAGACAACAGGACTGCTGCTGTCTTCAGATATCTGTATAACTTTAAATATATATTTATTGTTCTTGGAAAAAAATATTTAGGCAGTTTACAGAAAATAGACTCCCAAGCATTTTGAATGATTTTTCTTTTATAGATGTAGCGTTGTCCAAAATAGAATACTGTCATGCTAGAACAGAATTTTTCCACATTTTTCCCAGAAGACCATTAAAATTAATGTTTCCCACAGCTTCTTACAGAAAGCTGCCCTAAAATTTTTCTTTAGAACAGAAAACAAATTAAATCTATTTAAAATCCACCCCTAAACACTGCCACTTTTATGAAAATGTTATGTTATGATTGTGTAGCTGAGCCACTTATTCCTAATCTGTTTATATATGTCATTTTTATATAGACATGATTTTATGTGAAATCTATGCAATAACTATTGACAGTGAAACTAATGGTAGAATTAGTCATCTCTTTTCTCCTAACAAGTGTTGCGGCTTCCTAGATGTAACAGCCATCAGTGACCTGGATGAGGGGACAGAGCGTACCCTCAGCAAGTTTGCATTTGCTGACAGTACAAAACTGAGGGGTGTGACCAGTACACTGGAAGGCTGTGCCGCCATTCAGTGGGGCTTTGACAGGCTGGAAAGTCGGCTGGAAAGGATCCTAATGAAGTTCAACAACGGCAAGT
This sequence comes from Zapornia atra, assembly GCA_013400835.1. NCBI lineage: Eukaryota > Metazoa > Chordata > Aves > Gruiformes > Rallidae > Zapornia > Zapornia atra. Next base: position 11,240 of record VZTU01008215.1, read on the forward strand.
GTAGGGTCCTGCACCTTGGTAAGAATAACCCCAAGCACCCATACAGGTTAGGGGCTGACCTGCTGGGGAACAGCTCTGAGGAGCAAGACCTGGGAGTCCTGGTGGACAACAAGCTCTCCATGAGCCAGCAGTGTGTCCTTGTGATTAAAAAGCCAGTGGCGTCCTGGGGTCCATTAAAGAGAGCATAGTCAGTGGGTCAAGGGAGGTCATCCTCCCCCTCTGCTCTGCCCTGGTGAGGCCACATCCGGAACATTGTGTCCTTTTCTGGGCTCCCCAGTTCCAGAAAGACAGGGAATTCTGGAGACAGTCCATTGGAGGGATATAAGAGTGATTAAAGGACCAGAGCATCTCTCTGATGAGGCAGCGAGAGCTGGGGTTGTTTAGCCTGGAGAAGAAAAGAGTAATCTCATCAATGCTTATAAATATCTAAAGGGCAGGTGTCAAGAGGATGGAGCCAGACTCTTCTCAGTGGTGCCCAGTGATAGGACATAGGGCAGTGGGCGCAAACTGGAACACAGGAAGTTCTATCACAATATGAAGAAAAACTCTGAGAGTGACAGAGCACTGGGATAGGCTGCCCAGAGAGGTTGTGGAGTCTTCTTCTCTGGAGATATTCAAAATCCACCTGGGTATGATCCTGTGCAACCTGCTCTAGGTGATACTACTTTAGCAGGTGGGTTAGACTAGATAATCTCCAGAGACCCTTGTCAACCCCTACCATTCTGTCATTCTGTGATTCCGTGAACCATATTCCCAGGAAAGACAGATCGGAGCTCAGGCACTGCTGGAGAGGTAGGACCCTACAGGGGAAGGTTGTGTGCTTCTGCCCCGTCCATCTTTTTCCACAGCTTCCAAGCCAAGGTCACTACCAAAACCGACTGTGTCTTGTATATGCTTATAAATTAGTCAGGACCTACATGGAGACAAGGATAGGCTAAATTATTTCAGGAACAGCGTTAGCCCCATAAAAAAAAAAAAAAGTGATCCCCACTGGTTTGAGAGGTGTTGTACCTTTCCTTAAGGGGCTTTGCCTTTTTTATTGTAAAGATCTTCTCTATCTGCAGCTCTATGGGCTGCTTTACAGGTGCAACTCCAGACCTCTTCACCCAAGATGCCAGGGGACTGTTTTCTAGAACCACAGTGGAAGTGTTTTCCCCTGCTATTCCTGTGCAATTGCTTTTGAGGTATTACTCCTATGGCTTTGCACCTGCAGACTTCAACAGTGTTGCTATGATAGATCTCATGGGCAGTGACTGCCACTAGTCACTCCTTCCTTTCCCCTTTTTCCTAGCCCTTGCTTGTACCTTTTGTCCTTGATTTAAGCATGCTTCAGTCAGCAGTGACAGCATCACCCACCTCCCCCTACCTCTTTCCCTTCCACTCTCTCCCTCCACCTTCTCACTTCTTGTTTTCAATTTTCCTTGAATATAACTTCCCTGTTAATAAATCTTCATGTATGTGAACTTGTCTCATGTCTATTTGTTTAAGCACGAGTCAGCATCATGTGTCAAAATGGCATTGAATTGAAATCTGCTAACTTGCCATGTAAATTAAGTCAAGAAATTTGTATAAAGACATAATGAATTACTTCAGAATTTTCATTGTATCTCAATTGATAGTAAATAAATATTTATCCCATCAACACTTGAATTAAAGTTAGAACGTTTACTGTATTTTTTAAGTGCTTGAAGAGGTAGATTATGCTGTATGACACAGATATTAAATGACATTGGTCATTAATTAAATGATATTGGTCACTCCAAGAATAACTGTAAGATATCATACATATATTGTATTGGAAATAATATTTTATTATCCTTTTGCCTGCCTGTATTAATATTTTAATTAAGCATACAGAAAGTTATGACAATATTGAGAAGCTTAGATAATTAAATGCTTTGTTATTTGAGGAATAGAAATAAATTTAAGATACTACTTTGAGTATAGAATGGGACACAAGTTTTCAGTTAATGGTGTAATTAGGTAATAAATCTTATAATGTTAATTTGCTCAATTAAAATGTTCAGAGAAGGTAATGAAACCTATTCCACTGTGTCTTTTTCAGACAGTTTTGGGTTGCTGTGTTGTTGACACACATTTTGTGATACTTACAAAGAGAAGTTAATGCAACTCTTTTGTCACTAGCTTTTAACTATGTAAGTGTTAAATATACTGCATGGTACATGAGCTATGGCATTTATTTTAAAAATAGAAATCAGGCACTTTAGGGAAGAAAACAAAATTCACATGACTGTGTGTCTGCTTTTCTGTAAAGGAATCTGACATCTCACCTTATTCCTGCCAAAGCTTGAGATTTGGGTTTGACACATACCTATGTCATATGGTAGACAGTGTATGGAATAAAAATTTAGCTCGCTAATCTTTATCTAGCAGTCAACATTTCAACCAACAGTCACATTAACTCTTATGAAAGACTGCCATCATTGTGCTCGGCTTATCTAAACACCTTTCTATAAATGAACATGATTAGACACCAGAAATTCTACTCCTTCAAGTATTTATTAAGAGCTAATACATAGGTTTTCTACTATCAAACTCTTCCTGTAAAGGCAAGTAAAAAGTAGTACCTTTCAATCTTTTAGTTTGCAAATTGAGCTGCTCCCTCCCTGGTGTCACCCACCCTGAGGCTGCAAGTTCTGGCTCTGTAGTGCCCAGAGGCCAAGCCCTCAGAATCAAACTTCACACATTGGTGTGGCAGTTTTCTTCCAGACTCACGAACCCTGCAAGCAGGGACTGTGAAGCTAGGTAGCTGAAGGACAGCACTGTCCCAAAAGTACTCCCTGTTGAGGGCAGTGACGAAGCCAGCAGCTACTTGTGATTCCCAAGGGTGATTGGCAAACTGCTATTTTTCCTTATAGTAACTTGTTAATCCAGAACTTCTGTAACAATAAGATTGCTACCTGCTTCAACTTCCTTTTGGCTACTACCATTGTTGTGGCTTTCTGTGCACATACTGCTACTTACTGTGCTTTCAGTAACCACAGGAGCTGTGCCAGCTTATGCCCACACTGCAAAACAGAGGTAAGAAGCCAGTGGAGATGTAGATGTTCTGCTTTAAACTTCACAGCTCTGACATCAGACAGTACTAACTTACAGAGCTGAATGGTTGCTACTGAAGTGTGGAAAACTGCCAAAAACATATTTCAGAGGTTTTTACATTGAACTTGCTGTAGTTTCATGTTCTGAGTGTTGATGAGTATTTGGAGCTCATTAAGATCATCAGGAGTTTCAAATCAAAATTGAATTTCAGAACTGAATTATAATGTTCATGTAGATGCATCAGCTGCACTTGGGGTAGAAATGTGTCTATGTACTCCATTTCAGGTAGGAGGCTCCATCTTCACAATGCTTAAGTACCAACTTTTACCGCATGTTTATGCAGTATGGTTATCATTATTATTTTACAGACAGGAACTGTTAAGAAAAAAGGTAAATGTCACTGTTTAAGCATGACTAAGCTGAGACAGTTAAGTCAATATTTGTACTTTAAAATGATGGTATTTTGAATGTGAAAAATGCTCACTTTCTAGCTTATACTTGTTCTCCAGAAAAAAACCCAAACCATCAGTAGGAAGCTGGCAGTACATTCCTGTTCAAAGCCATGTAAAATAATTCAGTAATTGCACGTCTGCATGACCAAAAATTTTAGATGTTGCCCATGTATTTCGTTTATAGGTTTTCAGTTATGCTCTCTTCAATAATCCCAGTTTTAACAGTAGATGTCAAGCTATGCTGGATAGCCTCAAAGGACATCTTTGTCTGCCATATAATGTTGATTTTCTTTAAAGATGCAAATTATTTTGAAATTTCTAAATATTTTTAATTATAGTGTAAATAAAGAATGATCAATATTTTAAGGCAATTAATAACTTATAATTATTTTAGATGATTTCCAATTATTTTAAAATTCCTTTGGTAGTTCTTGTGTTCCTAGAACACAGAAAACAGTGTTCCTGCAGTATAACAATAGAAGGTACCTTTAAAAGTATTTACTGGTTTTTTTTTTTTACTGTTTTTACAGTGTAACCTAAATAATAAAGAATGATAATGCTTAGTAAAGTAATTTATATCTTGATATCTATTATAGATGATTCTATTGTATTCCAATACTTTTTTATTAGTAGTTGCCTTAAGTCTCTTTGTCATTTATTTATTCAATTCTCATTTGTATTCCCCAATGCCATCATTTTATTCACAACATTATAAATCCTACAAATAAGTTTCTTATTTTTTATTTTCTGTTTCTTCTTAAAGGATGCTAGTAATCAGGGATTTTTTTTCTCCAAAACTCATTCTCCAAGAATTCCATGTTTCATTTCATACATCATTTACAACTTACTTCATTTTAGCCCCAAATGCAGTAGGTAGGTTGTAAAGAAAAAAAAATAAATTGGAAAACCTGGCCCTTTTATATTTGTGATCATGGGTTTGTTGAGAATGTCACGAGTTACACAACAAATATGGTTACTTTCTGCTTTAGAAGCCTCTCTAGGATTTTGGTAGGGTGTTTCACAACGGAATGGTTATTCTGTGAATAGCTCACTAATGTACATCAAAAAAGGAGAGGAATGAACAAGTTGACACCCTAATCAGACATTGCATGTTGGTACACTGAAGCTACACAAAACTCATAAGAATACAGAAGAAATACCAGTGGAAAGGTCAATTAAGAATCAAGGCAGTGCTTTGGAAACAAGAAAGGATGTTTGCAGTAGTGTCAGAAGAACTCACCTTGTTAAAGACAAACAATGTCACAACATCTCTGTGACTGACTTGGTTTATGAAAGTGAATAAGTATACCTGGAGGCAAAAGTTCAAAAGTCAGAAAATCCATTGAATTATGTTAGCTTAAAGGCATGTCAAAAGGCTTCTTGTAAGAATACCTTTTTTATATTTCATTACCTCATTGTGTACATGTCTGAAGATCTGATGCCACGTTCTGAATATCAGGTATCTTATGACTCCTCAACAGAAGTCCTTCTGGTGTTACTTGTTGACATGAACTAATGGTTAAACACAATTTTTGCAAATATAGCTCACTATTTCATCAGGATTAGGCTATTTTCATTATGAATGGAAACAGCATTTCTTTGTAAATTCAAGCTGGTTCCCAGCGTGAGGTAGAGAGAACTGGCTGCCATTTTGGCTATTGTCTGCTATTGGGTTCCCTTCATTGCATAGTTACAGGCAAATAAAATCAATGCTTAAGTAATAATATAGTATTTTGTTTCAGTGCATCCATTCAGTAATTCAAGATATATATGAGCTGTTTAACATGGAAACTCCATGTCCCAAAAGCCAATCAAAACAAATCAAAGACTGTGATTTCAAAAAAACCAAGGCTAGAAATCCCATGCATATAAGGTATTTTAGAAAGTACCCTGAATTTAAAAGTTACTGCATATCCAGTCATTCTAATAACTTTAACACAGTCCAAAATCATCACAAACTGTTAAAAAGCCTTTAATACTAAATGACATGTACAGACATCCATCAACCTGAAGTTTTCAGTTTCCTCGTATTGAATACTTTACTGTTAAGTAGCTGAATACCTTAGACCTTCAAAAAACATTTCAGGATTTTGTAAATCAAGATTTGGTGAATTAACAATCTGTAGACATTGACTAGAAATGCATCCTGTTCCTTTAGATATGTGTCCTGGTTCTGACCAGGCCAGAGGTAACCTCCCCAAGCAGCCAGCTCAGGTGATCTGAGTCAGCCTGGGCTGTTTCCACACCACCTGACATCACTCCCCCATAAAAGGGGCTGGTTGAGAAAGGGCATTCTTGGGTGCCTCTGGGGCAGTCTGAGTGTGGCTAGGGCATCAGATCAGTTTTCATGTTGGTACAATACTCTTTGTTATTGTTTGGTCAATAAGGTACTCTGTCATTACCAAGTGTGAGTGTAACTTGCAATGGGCTGTTATTCTTCCCCTTTCATGGTGATTTTGTCAGTAAGCTGTCCTTATCTCGTCCCATGGAGGCTCTGTCTGTTTCTCCTCCAGGAGTGAGTGAATAGAGTGTGGTCCTCAGCCACTGCTTGGGACTGAGCTACCACAATATGATTAGGTTTTGATTGCTTGTAGTATTGACGAAGTATAGATGAAATATTTTTACTAGAAATTTTGCTTTATGGCTCCATAATAAACCAGCTGTGCTCGTTAATATTTGCTGACAGCATACAGTGCAACAGTTCCTGTATATCATATCCTGAAGTCAGGATATAAAATAGCTGGACAGAAATGGCATTGAGCAGGGCTGTGCTATTCTGTTGCGTTTCTTTTTTCTCTGCTGGGTTATTAATACACATTTATCTGGACAGACAATAGTAGAATTTAAATTAGTAGAGGCAGCTGCTAGATTTTCAGGATTCTTAATACTACCCTTATCGTAAAGTCAAATACATCACTTCATGAATTAATTAAGCATTAAAAAATAACAAGAGGAAGATGAATAAATAGCTTTCCATTTTGGTATCTTATAAATAAAGATTAAAATCTTTGGAAAGCAGATCCCAGGAAAAATACTAACTGATGCTGGAATATATAATAGTGTTCATATGTAACTTGAGATAGCCAAATCCTTTTCCACAACTAATCAGAAGTGCCAATTAACCAGCCTTGACAAAACTCTCTTGGAAAGAGGGACCACACTAAAACTAATAACAGATACTTTGATTTGTGGTAACATCCATCATTATTTTGGGCTTGTCTGACAATGTTGTTTTATCATGTGGGGGGGGTGGGGTGGGGTGTGTTGGAGTGGTGTGTCAGTGTGGCTTCTGTGAGAAGCTTCTAGAAGCTTCCCCCAGGTCCAACAGAGTCAATACCATCCATGTCCAAGGTGGACCTGCTGCTGACCAAGGCTGAGCCCATCAGTGATGTTGGTAGTGCCTCTGGGGCAACAGAATTGAGAAGGCGAAAAACCCCACCCCTGTAGGAGAAGTTTTTGCTGCTAGGGAGATGAGAGAGAAGATGTGAGAAACAACTTTGCAGATGCCAAGACCAGTGAGTGAGGGGAGAGGAAGTGCTTCAGGCACCAGAGGAGGGATTCCCCTGCAGCCCATGGAGAAGACCATGATGAGGCAGGCTGTTCTCTGCACACTGTGGAGGATGATGAGGGAGCAGGTACCCACCTGTAACCCATACAGGACCCCACACTGGAGCAGGTAGAGGCACCTGAAGAAAGCTATGACTCCATGGGAAGCCCATGTTGGAGCAGGTTCCTGGCAGGATCTCTCAGTGGAGAGAGGAGCCCACACTGGAGCAGGTTTACTGGCAGGGCCCACACTGGAGAAGGTTTGCTGGCAGGACCCACACTGGAGCAATTTGAGAAGAACTACAGCCCATGGGAAG